>OX457032.1:21673652-21897458 GCA_949752745.1 Protula sp. h YS-2021
GTACTACTCGAGATATTGCCCAGGTCATGGAAAAATCCACCCTCTTCCAGAACCCGCAGCAACAGGCAGGCCGTCTGTGTACAACAAAAGTCGTGACTTTTTTTTTTTTTTTGAAAGGTAAAAATTGCGTTCATATGGAAAATCACAAGATGCCCTTAAGCATTATATCCCTACACCCACATAAGGAATTTTATTTAATCATTAGCCCACATTAAATGCGAGGCAGTGAAGTACCAAGACAGTACCCGGTAAAACCCCCTACAGCAAAGATAACCAGGACCCACACTGAGAACCCGACACTACGGGATACTGGTACCCACACCAAGTACCGACCAGGGCGTACTGCAGCAGGTCTTCGAGCGGCATTCTCCCCGTGTGTGGCAGCAGCTCGTACACACTACGGTAGTTCCTCGCGTACACGCCCGCCTCCGTCACGCCCGCTATACCATCCGTGCTTCTCTCAGCCTCCCGCCCATCGCACGTCCTATCACCACTCTCCAGTTTGTCTTGAATGCCTAAATATTACGTTCTTTTTTCAATTGCTTAATCATTTTTTTCACAGCATACAGCAATTTTATTATTTTTTCAGTTATTTTCCCTCTTTTTTAGTTCAGTATTTTGGTCATTATTCTGTCCTGTTTTGGTAGCCTTTAGCTTGCAGTAAAAACGTAACACTACTTACTTTATTTATTAAATTTTACTCAATTTCTTCGAGAAAACACATCATTATTTGGTTATTTTATTTTGCATACTTTTTTTCTTTCATTAGAACTTCCCATATCTCTAGCTAACGTCCGTCTTTAAATTGCCTTGGTTACCTCACCTCCCTCCCCAACCCACTCCCCTCTCTCTCCATCTCCAAACCATCCCCCCCCCCCCCACCCCTATCATCCACAACCTCGCTTGACAGAATTCTGCATTCGCCCATGGTATGATAGGGCACCTATACTCACTCAGTAAGCCCTTCAGACCCGCCGTCAGCACTACTCTCAGGCCCAGATGCGCTATGCCGATCTAAAAATAGATCTAACAACAAATAGTCAACAAGAATAATACTTTTAATTGTATAATAGTAATGCTATTTGCCAGAATAAAATAACTTCTAGATTTATCAAAATTTCTAGCCATTTTTCCGAAATAACGCCCCTTTCTGCCAGTTTTCATGGTGCTGAACACATACACCGCACATAAAAGTCTCAAACACATGCTTACTGAATGCAAGAGGTCCTGATAAACGCACTCTATTCGATGGTAGGCGTGCCAGGCCGATGATTGACAGCTAGGTGAGCAGTACCGCACCGTATTGCACCTGCTGCATCTGTGAGAAATGGACATGACTGCAATCAGTTATAAGAACCTGACTGTAAGTTCTACAGCATGCAAAACAACATAAACTTTTTTTTGGAAGGGGTGGAAGTCAGTGGAGGGGGAGGGGGGAGTTCTAATTTGAAAGATATTCATGGTCCTGAGCACATCAGATCATCTGTAGCCGAATTAAACAAACTCTTCGCATTATGTATCACACAGTGGCCGAGATATTTAAAAAAATCGGATGCATCAACAGCCCGATCGCAGATTCCTCAGCCACAGGAATTTGCCCAAGCCTGTATCTGAACTTATGATTTTTTAGCGGTACTTCTTTATCCACACAAACACTGTTTTATTCGCTTTTACTGTTTCAAGCCGTTTTACCCAAATATTTTTATTGGCTGTCACAATCGCCTGACTACTCACGGATAAAAGAGTGATAATTTCAGCCTATCAAAACAGTGGTTACAGTGGTCGTCATAGTGTCTCGGCAGTAACACAGCCGCGTACGGCTTCTCTGTGATTATCACATCTCCCGGCTCAATCGTCTCCCCAGCAACCAGAAAGCGGCCTTGAGCTTCGCTGAACCGAAGGTCAAGGACGGAAGAGGCTTGCACGAGGACGCTGTGGGGTGTCTTCACAATCGTCTGCTCCACTGTATCCGGCTGAAAACTAAAACAGAGAGAGAAAAAAAACAAGTTATTTTCAAACAACGTGCCATTGAAATGTATAGTTTCATATTTTTTAAATATGAATTAATGTCAATCTTTCTGCTATAAAGCATGAAATTAAAGTACAATATAATTTTTTTAACATTGAAACCCAAGATATAAAAAATGCAATGCAAATGCAAATCCACCAACGAATGATCGACCATCAAATTTGCCAGTCGGTTTCAAGCTTACTTATACGAGTACTGAAAATTATACTTGCAACCTTGCCTTTCGTTGGAAGACAATTGGGATATTTTCTCGGCCAAAGCATGGATTTCTTTTTCTGAAAAGCCTATAAAATAAAATATCCTGCATAAATTGAAAAAAGAAACACCAATAATGTAGCATTTAACATTGTGCAGTAGATGCTCAACAATCCGAATCCACTTGGGCGCAAAATGTACACTTAGTCTGGTGATTCCATTCAGATGAACTGTTTTCGAATTAACGAGCAACTATTGTATCTACTAACGGAAAAAAATAATCACCAAGTTATTTCCTCCGAGAATACTGACTTTTTTAACATTTTTCGAGGCATTCACACTGTAGATTGCACCGCTACGCACCTCGTTTTGAAGACTCCACATATTGCAGCGCTTCCTTTGCCTTCTCAAGTGCATCGCGTGCTCTCACATTATCGCTCACATGCCAGTAACATGTGGCCTGGCGTAGGTAGACTTTGCATTGTAGACGCAATGGATATGCTTTCTTTAAACATTCTGAAATATCTCGGAGACACTCCTAAAACAGGAAAAAAAAAAAACAAAAAACGTAGGGGTTTTTTTTTAAGTTCCCAAACTTGCTTCTTTCCTATCTTATGTTCTTTCTCCACACGAACATTATATCGAAACAAAACACACACATAGATGCAATCACTTGATCGCAAAACTACATGCTATTCTCATATATTAGATAAAAATCAAAATTTCTTTGGAAACTTGAAAAAAAAAAAAAAAACAATTTCACTGTACTTCAAATCCATAATATTAAATGCAATTTCTGTCATAATAAATCTGCTAAAAACATTTATTCGTTTGCATTACTTCCACTAAAGACACACAAACAAAGCGTTTAGACAAACCCGGTACAATTTCAGGTAGAGGAGGGCCGCAGATCTGTTACCGTAGCCCAGAGCTAAATCGCCAGATGATGTGCATGTTGACGTATTTCCGGTGTCGTTATGACAGGCATGTAGAATACACTGCCAGACAGAAAAAAATCATTTAAATATAGCAGTTATTAAATGCAAAAGGTAGTGCTGGTAAGGGAGAAATGGGTATGGAGCGCAGGTGGGAGGGGGCTGTTCACGGCGCAGTTGTGTAGTAAGTTTCGATTCACTAGGAGTCATTTGCACAATCAGGAGACGGATGTCAAGAATTACCAAAATATGGTTAAAAAAATTGAGCAGGACCTTACTTGGCTATAGCATTCTGCGGCTTCTTTATAATTCTTGGTCTTGAAATGTCCGTTCCCTTCCTCGCGGTGCTGTTTGGCACGCAGGTCATTCTTCATAGATACAAATTTAGTGGTTTTGACAAAGTACTCATCAATCCATTTCGCGTGCCTGAAATGAACCCGGCACTGTGGGAATGTTACTTTTCAACCAGTTTGAATGACAAGAACTTTGTAACTTTCAAAACAACGTAAAAATTTCATTTATTCTGCAAACTTCCTTAGGCTTTTGAAGCAATTGGTCAAAATTTACGACTTTAACTCAACATGTTGAAGTTGAAATGTCGAAATTTTTCGGTACGAAAAGTATCGGCTCCAAGATGCGGCTTGATGTTGGTGTTCGGCGTACCTTCCGGGAAATGGTTGAATAACAGGGAGTAGTTTGCAGGATTCATGCTTCAAAACATACGAAGTTGGCGCCTATGGAAGGATACGTAGCTCTGGCACTGAGATACACGAAGTAATTTAAGGAAGTGCTGACTCGAAGCTACGTAATTTACAAGTTTAAGCCAAATCACACTTTGGGCGTTCTCAATAAAAATGCGCAAAAATTTTGCGTTTCAAATAAAAACAAGTAAGTATTTGTGAAACAGGAGCAGGCCCCAACCGCCCCCAAATTCAAAGGGGTATAAAGCCATGACGGACAGACGGCCGGACACCCCAAACCTATAGGCCCAACCCGAAAGGTTGGGGCCTAATAACGGTTATAACCGGGTAAAAAGTGAAAGGATAGAGATTTTGCCTAAATGTCAAATTTCTCTTGCACCAAACAGCCGTCGGATTTTAACAACCCGTATGCTATTTTAAATTTTTATTAAAAGTTTTAACAAACAGTTTAAGTTTCAATGTCTCTTATATTCCAAGTAATAGTTCTTTTTGTGATATTTCTTCTGTATCTTTTTATCACTTCTTTCATTTTACACGGACTGCCTCGCAGTCGAAATTTATTCGAAACACCCAAAGCGTGATTTGGCTTTTTCACTGATTTCCCGAATGGGCGTTAATGTCAGGAGTGGTATTCTGGGGCCGGATTCACGAACGTCCCTTAACTTAAAATTTCACTTAACTCTTTCAATTTTGCTGAATCATCCCTTAAATCGGGTTAAGTTAAGAGACGTGTAAGTGGTGCATACCACTTAACTTAAAAGTGCACTTAGCGGGCCCTTAACTTAGCAAAATTTTAAGGGAGGTCCCGAGGTCCCTTAACTATTAAGTGAAAGTGTAAATGAAAGAAAAAATGCGATGATTCTTCAAAAAACTATCAGAATGGATTTTCAAATAGTAAAAAACATGCCTGTGGAAGGTTTCGATCTGTTACATTGGGTTAAGTCCTAGTTTTTGAAGTCCGTGCAAACGACACAAATGGTCACTTAAATTTAAGTGTGACTTAAGTGGGTTTTGTGAATCAACAGATAAGCCTTAACTTAAGAAATTTTAGGGCCCGTTAAGTGAGGGAAAAGTTAAGTTTAAGCTAAGTTAAGGAAAGCTTTGTGAATCCGGGCCCTGCTCTGTCCTTATTTTTAAGGATGTCCTTATTTTTAAAAATAAGGATAAAAAACCTATTGTATTCTATTCTCAATCTTAACAACGTCTTTTAAAAATAAGGATAAAAATTAAGGATGAACCATCTACGAGTAATCTCAAGAATAAGGGCGTCCTTAAATATAAGGACAGAGCACAATACCACTCCAGAGCAGATACCACTCCAGATTAAAGAAAGGATCCCACTGTAATCTCCATTGACAGAGCACATCTTCAAATGTATTTTTAAGTGAACCATCGGATTTAACATTCTGAAGCGCTTTCTTTGCATCTATTTCCTTGTCGAGGAAAATCTGCCAGGTTCCAAATTTGGGCAGATCGCACATTATTTTCACCTCGATTTGTTTTGTTTACATGTCCGAAATCACTACTCGCACCATAGACCGGCAAGCGTTGTTAATAAACACTAGAGTGGCTGTGACACCCGGGTTATGGTCAACCCATCCAAATACCAACTCATCCAAATACCAACTCGTCCAAATTTGGTCAACTCATCCAAATACCTACTCATCCAAAAACCAACTCATCCAAATATGGTCAACTCATCCAAATTAAATTGGTCAACTCATCCAAGTTATTTTCTCTCTCTTTTCTAGACTTGAATAAAATCTTCAAACAGGCGTTTGATCCCTCAACTTCTAATACTGTGGTTTCTGACAGATTAAAATTGAATTGGATTATATGGAGATTGTAATTGTGAAATCGCGCGAGCACAGCCGCCTGTGTATTTATTTTGAGTGGATTACCATTCCAAATGAAAGCGTAAAATCTTTTTATAGACTGCAATTGTTATAGATTTGTATTTGCAATTGCAATTAAAAGGGTTGCAATTACATTAAGTACGATGTATGGAATTTAAGTATATTGCAGTTGCTACGGAGTTGTGAGAAGCTTTCGATTGTTAGTAAGTAATTGCATTTCAAAGAGCCCAGTGTAAAAGTTTGAACTGAACTGAACGAAAAGATTATAATACTAGTAATTACTGAATATATTGTTGATGGTGTTTCAATCTTTATCCGAACTCATTTTAAATTTTTGAGAAAGGAAAGACTGAATAATTAAATTAACTGTAATTACTTCTTATAAAAATGTCGAAAAGTAGCAGATTTGATGTGCTAAAATAGATTAGCACAGAAATAAGTATGTTTGCTTAATAAGTGTGTATTTTGTAAGATAAACTGTGTTAGGCAATTTTTTTGTAAACGACATGCATGCTACAAGCCAAACAGATAGGCAATAAAATACCAGCTGTTAAATAAAAAAAAGCTTTTAACTTCATTTTGTCCAGTCCCTTTTCCCCAGTTTATAGATAAACAGTTAAAATCTAATATAAAGAAACATAATTGCAATTCACTTGACACAAACCACCTTGCTTAAGCCCCGCCAAATCCCGTATCTTGTACAATTAAAGTTAAATGTTTCATAAAATCTGATGAAAAGATCGAATTATGTTGCTTAAGTCCCGCCAAATCCTATATGAGTTGACTATCTCCCATTACAATTAACTCCGATAAAATCAGAGAAAAAGTTTATTAAAGCATATTTACTTTCAAAAGAAATGCCACTGAAGTGTGTCTCGAAAATCTGAAATGAACCTTTTTCCCATACATGTCGCATAAAAAGACGATTTATATTTGAAAAAGAAAAAATAAAAAGTCGTTAATGAGTTGACCAAAATGTTTGGATGAGTTGGCAAAAAAAATTTGGATGAGTTAACCAGGGAATTTGGATGAGATGACCAAAGAATTTGGATGTGTTGGTATTTGGATGAGATGACCATCTCTCGTGGGAACTAATTTACTCACACCTATGTGCAAATAAAAACGATGATGCGTTTTTATAAAACAGCTTACCTCTGATGAGATCTACATGCCATGCATGAACACAGAGCGGCATCCCTAGGAGGAGGAGGATTAAGGTGAGGATGAGGATGATGATCCTGTCCACGAGTTTACTAAGCTGTTTTGCCTAAATCCTACTTGGTTCTTGTTATGATACTGTACAGACCAAAAGCCTGATAACAGTATATTGCCCCTGCAATTGGAAAGGTTGGTTGTGTCTCACCGAGTCGAAAACACCATGCTTGGGTCGAGTACAGCATCAGACAACATGCCATAAATTTTATATGTTTCTCGATGACATGATTTTAATAAAATCATATGTAATAATATTCTGGAAATAACTGTATGCTTCAACCGATGCTTTTATTTTTTGACATGATATTTTTGTGTATTCTATAATAAATATGTGAATCTAGCATTGTTATTTGAATTATCCAGGCCTACCGTTTTACTTCTTTTCAGATTATATGTTGATGTTTTATTTGAAACTGTAATATTTAGTTATTCGAAATCTTATATTTTATTTATGTTGTTTGTCATGTAATAGATGTTATCATTATTGTATTTGAACAGTTAAAGTTTTAAAATTTCATAAAAAATCCCGACATTTGTCAGAATTCACTCTTTTTTAGTCCCCTATTTAGGCTTATTTCCTGAATATGGTATATTTAACCTTTTGCTGTGTGTTTATACATGTTGTTCACTGTGACTTTCCGTATTACGTCCCTTGGTATCTACAAGTAGAATACAGTTTGGAACCTTGAACACTATTAAACAATTTGTTGAGAAATACTGTGCGTTTAGCTTTACTGCAGATACCGCCTTCCAAATATCTTTGCTTTATTACGAAGAAATTAATCGGCTACTTCCTTGTTCGAAGAAAATGCCCGATAAATAACGATCAGAGTGACAAAACGTTTTCAGTATGGCAGGAAAAATTGATCATCACCAGCAGAAGCTGGCTGAGCGATTGACTATTCTGAATGACAGGGGCATTGGAATGCTGACCAGAATTTACAACATCAAGAAGGTTTGCTGCACCCGAAGTCCTACTCGTAGCCAGTCCTAGATTAGTCCCAGATGACTCTTGATTCCTAGCCTAGGAAGACAGAAAGGGCCCACCGGGGCTAGTCCTAGCTCCGAGTCAGCCCTGACTTGCCAAAATGTGATCCCAATCAGAGCTGGAAGCCTTACATTTTTCGCTAACCGGGGTCAGCTTCATATGTTCTGAGGCACGAATCGCAGCAAACTAAACAGATTCATAGTACAGTCTGTGAGATTTACGCAAAAAAAAACAAAAAAAAAAAAAAACATAAAAAACAGAGAAACTAAGAAACATCGAATTTATTGGAGAAATACGTAAAAATCACTTTGAAATAGATAAAGCGTTCTTTTTGTGCTAAATTACATTATATTGTTGTCATAAATAAATTTTCCCATATCAAATAAAGTTTTAACACCATGATTACACCATGATTAGCTCCAAGTCAGCTCTGATAAGCCAATTCGCACTTTCAGATCTTTCCGGGGGGAATGTAGGAACAGACCCCCCCCCCCGGGCCAGACCCCCCCCGGACCAGACCCCCCCTTTTTTGGTAGGAACAGACCCCCCCAGGAACAGACCCCCCCATTTACATATATATATATATATTATGTCCTGAGATATATTTTTTTTAATGTTTTTTTTATTTCATATATATATTTTTCTGTATTTTACAATTTTCACTTATTATTTTAAATTGCGTATTTATTAGTAATGCAACACCTTTTCATCACGATGAAAACATGTTCCAATGTCCTTTCATCATAATGAAAGGGATGAAAGGATGTATTGATGTTGTTTCATCGCAATTGCAATTTGATAAAACTATTAGCAATAGCACAATTAATGACTGTGAGATCACACAAATAACACAATTACAGAACTCAAATGCAATCAAAACCTCTCTGTCAAAACAATTAACGGAGATTCAATCTGCAGATTAGCGAAACACCCACACCCCGACCCAAGAGCCGGAGATGTATTCAATAGAAAGTGAAAGTGATTCTGGATATCTGCTCGCTGCTCTGTTATCTCCAAAATAACTTGATTTTTTAAAATTTAATTTCACAGAGATACTGAAACATTATTATAATAATAAAAAATGGGGGGGGGGGGGTCTGTTCCTACCACTGCAAAAAAGGGGGGTCTGTTCCGGGGGGGTCCGTTCCGGGGGGGGTCTGTTCCGTTTACCTTCCGGGGGAGGTGTTGTGTCGACTGCAAATTTTTTTGCGATAAATTATAAAGAAATGATAAGGGAAAACATCAAAATTCTAAATTTTTTTCAATGACTGCGGGAAGTTTGTGGTTATTTCCATATTTTCTCTTTTAAAAAATCGTAAGAAAGAAGTTACGTATCATTACCGTTATCCTTTAAGGGCCTTTAGTGAATGCCAATAAAGACTTGTGGGTCGTTGAATTTTGCATAGCATCTTCTCAAAGCGAGCGTAGTTGACTTGCATACCGCTATATAGCGAAGATTAGGAGCGGTTACGTCGAATCTCGACAGCGGGTCATCTCTTGGAGCTACACCATGGTTAAAAAAATTTTAGTGTATTTTTTTATGTTTTTTTTTTCATACTGGAATCCTGCGAGTTTCCTGTACTGAGCATGGGCATTCGAAAACGTCAATGGCTTATATTCAAACATTTATTGAAAGTTCATGCGCAACATACCGCTTTTGTAATATAGGCACAATTTTTAATAGGCTACATGTTTTTTATTTCTTTGTTAAAATGCAGAAAATTTAGCTTCAGCACTCTGTCAAATGTTTGCTTACGTTTGGGACTTAAAATGTCACGTGACCAAGTCAAGTGACCAGAAATTCAAATGGAGGGGTTATAGATTATCTGTAAAATATGAACTTCGATAGTTGCAGAATTAGGCGTAATTTTTTTCTGTACACTCAAAATATTTAGCTTTTAATTTCTTCCATTCTTTTTGAAATATCAATTCGAAAGTTTTTGTTGGATAATTGCAAACATTATTGTTACTCTTTCGCGTAATAACCAATGTTCCCCGTATGTAATCGAACGTCAGTTATCTTTTCTTTTAAAAAGCGTGACACAGCAGTTGTATATCATTTCCGTTCTACTTATGGGGCCCTTAGGAAAAGGCGATAAAGACATGTGAATAGTTGCATCTGGTACAGAGGTGCCTCAAAGCGAGCGCAGTTAGCTTATATATCGTTACATAGCGAGGATTTGAAGCGGTAGACTATCTCGCGGTAACGAGCCGCTTCTTGGAGCTAAGCTAGTCCCAGCCGACCCTTTCTATCTTCCAACGACAGAAAGGGTCATAGTTATTGTTATCGAAATGACCATTGATGTCAACTTTCCAGGAGATCGAGGTTCGAACTTGTGGGCTTTTTTAGGCCCCAACCCTTCGGATTGGGGCCTATAGGTTTGGGGTGTCCGTCTGCCCGTCATCGCTTTATACCCCTATGAATTTGGGGGGCGGTTGGGGCCTGCGTGTGTTTCACAAACACTTACTTGTTCTTAAAAAGCACACTGAGAAGTGTCCTGGCGTATTATTTTTGACCTCGAGAAACTCCCTGACTTGAATAAAGACTGGTTTTGGAATTGTATATGCATTGTTGTTGTGGGCGATAGTGGGGGTTTCTGTGCCCTGATCTCAAGAAAACCTTTTTTGTTCACTACAAAACTGTTATTTGAAAATACAAATTGTGCGCCATAATTTGTAATAGGCCCATTTATTTGATGCACGCTTTCTAAAATAATGCCATTGACCCGAGTCGTGCGCCGAGATTGGCAAAATTTGCATTAATGTTGAGTTCTTTTATGGGAACCATGACTCCTGCTGTCACAGGAAGACTACTAAAATTTTCTAGGACTAGCTCCAAGCATGCTGTTCATTGTTTTTACTCGGTCTATCTCTTTAATCTCTCCTCCAGTAGTGATCCTACTCTTGGAGCTGGTTGTACGTGTACTGTTTGCCTGTAGCCTGTAATACATTCTGTGCAGCAGGCGCTAAGAAAACAATTTACGAGTCCTCAGAATTAGATACGAGTATACCCAGGCATGATTCCGAGCTTATTGTACGTGTCTTAAATAATGACTCTCTGTTAGTCTGTCGCCAAGTTTTGGCTTGCGTTGTAAAAATATGATTATTAGTAGTATTCAAATCAAGTTTCCATTGAATACAAAGTAAAATTTATCTGTTGTTTGTTTTATTGCTGCTCTTAATCACAGGTCACAGTAAGTGCATAGATTTGTCCTGTTTAAAATGTCGTTAGAGCTTCTTTTGCTTTTAGATATATAGATAAAAAAAATTAATGTGCACTTTGTTCACATTTATTTTACTCGTTGGTTAATTTGTTTTGTGAAGTTCACTGTTTTACGTGATGGTGTGTTGTTTTTTGTGTGTGTTTGAGTACTTGTGTTTGAGTACCAACGTCTATGTAGTACTTGTCAAGAAAGCGATGTTCGTTCTTACTATAGCTACGTGCCTGGTTTAACTTGGCATTAGAGAGAAGGAATTGGAGAATTACAATTCTTTTCTTTTAAAATATCTTTTTACTGCAGGTTCTTTCTAAAGCTTGCAACGTGTACAATACATTACCTTTTATTTTTGGCTCTACAGTACTGCCCATACTGTGCCGAAGTTTTTTTCTTGTCCATGTATGCGCGGAAGTATCTGTTCAGGTAATGTGAAGGTATTTTAGTTGAGCTTACTTTCCTTTACAGAATGGTGATAATTTCAGGCATTGGTAGGTTGGGAATTATCGCCATTATTTATAGCAATAAATGCAACCAAATAAACCTATCTGGCTATGCGCCTCCCAACCCCCCCCCTCCCCCCTCCCTCCAGTCCACCACTGAATTTACAACCATGACCTCTTTTTTCGTATAATTGTTCTGTGCTGTGTGGTTTTTTTAGAGATCCGTCTGATTTGTTGTGGGATGCAAATGACCTGTAGCTTTAGGGTTGTGATAGGATGTTTGTGACTTGTGATGAGATGTTTGTGACTTGTGGTGGGATGTTTGTGACTTGTGGTGGGATGCAAGTGACCTGTAACGTTAGGGTTGTGATGGTATGTTTGTGACTTGTGATGAGATGTTTGTGACTTGTGGTGGGATGCAAGTGACTTGTGGTGGTGGGGGGGGGGATCCATTCGGCATGGAGTGAGATCTGTATTACATTTTGATTGACGCATGTGACATTTTGTTGGATGTCTGTGACCTGTGCTGGGGTGCCTGTGACAGTATAAAAAGACTTTTAGGAAACACCTCGAATTTTAATTAAATCAGTATTTTTTTTCTTCGTCAATAATATAATACGATATCTTTTAGTATTATACATCAACCATAACCCTCTCTCCCCACCAAAAAAAAAAAAAAAAAAGACAGACAGTGGCACAGTGCAGTGTAACATGTTCACTCTCTGAAAGAAGGTAATGAAAAACTACTGAAATTCACTGCTCTATTAGAATGTGTGCCCTGTGCAATGTGGTTGAAAGAGGCTCCACAGTGCAACAGATCTCTAGTACACTTTTCCTTGATGTTTTAAGTGTCTTATGTTCTGATATATGTAGATTCATTTGGTGGTTAAATGGCTTTTGGGTAATTCTGTATAGTTAGTTTTTTTTGCCAACGATTTATTGCCCCGTTTTTAGCAAGCTTGTTCTTTACATTTGTGGTAAAAGGTGCAAAACTAGGTTTGAACTAAAGTGATATCGCGACAAAAGCGTGGCACACTATCCTTAAAATTAACGCAGTAATAAGTTGTATTCAGTTCAGCCCAAAATAATTTAAGTTTTACCAGTAGTACTTAATTCTGATAATAACATTCTATTATTTAAAATAATGCATCAAGTAAATAAGAGTTTGGATATTTTCCTGAACGAAATGAAACACCATGAATAACGCGAGTGTGTTCCCGGAACACATTCGTGAGGCTCATTGAAATATATACAGTATCAATAAGGTTGAATTTTTTTAGTCGAATTTAGTCTATTCTGAATCTAAAAAGAGGTGAGTTGATGATAGCCTTTTATCATGTTTTAGATGTTGGGAAGTCCGGAGTCGAAGCCAGCATTTCTGTCCGACAAGTCGCTGGAACCGGTCATTAAGAACATCGTGAGGAAATTCCCCACTGTCGACGCCAAGTCAAGCAGCGTAAGGCTTTCTTTCCATCTTGCCAGATATTATTATTTTCTCCTTTTGGTCACAAATAAGGAGACCGTTTTCTTTTTCTTTTTTTTCAAGAGGTCACTGGAGAATCGAAAACCAGAATGCTATTTATGGACATTTTGTTGTGCACTGGTGAAAGCTATGCGTTTAACGATATATTTTGGATGCAAAGGGATTTCGAGAGATTGTTCGGGAAAGCAGTTTTTCCGATTAACCGATTTCATCTGTACTTGGTTTACTTTTCAGAGCCGGATCCTAACCACCTGCCCGTTCGTACATAATGAGAATCAGATATTTTCTTTTTTTTTCTTCTTCTGGCTACTATGAAATCATAATGGTGTTATTGGACGTTTTGTGTTTGTTTCTTTTCCCCATCAGAACCAGGTCCAGGTGATTAGGCCGGTGAAAAAAATAAAAATAACTAGTAAAGGCTGAAAGCGACTAGTCGACTATTCTAGTCGATTAATATTTTGCCGATTAGCTGATTGCCGATTGTCTTTTTGTCCTTTTAAGACAAAAAAAATCTACTTGAACGTGAAAAAAAGCTGCGATTTATCGGTGTGCAGTCTCAAAAACTTAAGTTGTCAATCGGACAATTCTTCAGTATGAAATGAAAAGGTGATTTATGAAAAATTCTACATCAGTATTCCATATATAGTTCATTAGAGTAAACTGGCATTCCATTAAACGATTGTTAAAATTAGTAACGTGTCACAAATCTAATAACAAGATATTTCATTTCTTTTGGCCATTTGATTTCGGTTTCGTTTTCAGAGCCAGATCCAGGCCATTAGCCCCATCAAGTCTGACGTCATCAAGTCGCTGTCTCTCTACTACTACACGTTCGTGGACATCATGGAGTTTAAGGATCACGTGACGGATCTGCTGACCACCATGGACACGTGTCTGCTGTACCTGGATCTCGTGAGGATCTTCTCTGGCTCCGTCCTTTCCTCAGCTCAACCCCCACCCCCTCCCACCCCCTTCAACATAAACCTGGACGGGATTTCAAGTACTGTTCTTAAACAGTACCTTGAAAGTGTTTTTCCTGCTTCATTACTTAAGTACTGCTGAGTTTCAATACTGTCCGCTTGGGGTACCACGTGCTTTCAGTATTTCGGCTTTCGATACTTCAGACAGCCAGTACTTAGGGCTATCAGTACCCCCAGAGTATCAGCACTGGAAGTATGCAGTACTCCAGACAGGGCTGGTAAAATGGTAAAAATGTTGAAATTTGCTTCATGACTGTGATTTTTTTTTCATGACTAAATATCTTTTGACACAATAACACTGATTATCTCTATGTAATTCTTTTGCAGACTGTGAATTACGAGCTGACAAAGGGCTACTTGGATCTGATTGTGACGTTCGTGTCAATCATGATTCTGCTGTCACGTGTTGAGGACAGGAAGGCGGTACTCGGCCTCTTCAATTTCGCCTACGAGCTGCTCCATGGCAAGGCGTATGTGCTACCTAGTCTTTCATTTACAAACGGTTCCATGTGTTCTGTTGTTTGATGTAAAGCCAGTTCTAGCCAGAAATTCTGCTTTGATTGGTTATCTATCAAAATCATTATATGGGGTTTTAATCAATATATTGATAACAAGGGTCAGGTATCAGAGCTTAAATCAGTCGGGAACATTTTGGCTCCAGCCCCCCCCCCCCCTTTTTTTTTTTTTTTTTGGAAAGGAACTTTCCAGTGTCCTCCAGTTTTCGCAACGTTTTTCGACCGATGCCCTGAAGTTCAGGGTCTGAGTGAGCCTTTGCTGTTGTGTCTAATCTCTGGTTAGGATTTTGTCTTCATATTATTTCAGCGAAGGTTCTTTTCCGCGCTTGGGGCAGATGGTAGTGGATTACGACCCACCCATTAAGAAAATATCTGAAGAATTCATTCCCCATTCAAAGGTAAAGTAAAATAATTTTATTCCCCAGAACTACCAACCCGGGTACTTGTAATTTAAAGTGAGTGATGAAGACATTTTCACAATTATGTTATTTTTATGTAATAATAATAATAATAATAATAATAATAATAATAATTTAACTCGTTATGTCACTAGTAGTTGCACTGTAAAGCACGCTCTCGCGAGTTCTCGCGTGAGTGAGATCTCGCGCGAGGGATTTCTCACGTGAGTTCTCGTGTGAGTTCTCGCGCGAGGGAGTTCTGGCGTGAGTGAGTTCTCGCGCGAGGGAGTTCTGGCGTGAGTGAGTTCTCGCGCGAGGGAGTTCTGGCGTGAGTGAGTTCTCGCGCGAGGGAGTTCTCGCGTGAGTGAGCTCTTGCGTGATTGACTTACTCTGCCCTCATTCTGTTTCTCGCAGTGCCTGAAGCAGGCGCTGTGCTCACTACAGCAGGTGTACCCGCGCCGTGCGCTCAAGGCCGATCAGTGGCGCCAGGCGCAAATGCTCAGCCTCCTCAGCGATTCCTCCAAGATCATGAACGTGGCGCAAATTGATACGGTAAGCGCCGATTTATGGCGCGAAGATCGATGCAAAAAGCGCCTCTTTTTGCTTCGGAAAGAGCTGCAAAAAAGCGCATAGTTTTGCTTCGAGTATAGATGCAAAAAGCGCCGAGGTGTAACGATAAACACTAAAATTTGAATTAAAAATAGATATCAGACGAGATTTGACGAGCTGAAAAACCTCAAATTTAGGTCACGCAGTCAGACATGGGCAAGCTAGGATAGATGAGAAAACTTAAGGATGTGTCTGTGGTGGGGTTTGGGGAGGGGGGGGGGGAGGCAAAGACTTCAACCTCAACTTATTTTTTTTTAATCCGACAGATGGCGTGCGAGTACCTGTCCTTGGATGTCCTCGAGAGATGGATTATTTGTGAGTATACACTTTCAAATTTCACAGAATGAGACACACAAGATAGTCTTTGGATCGGCTCTGCTTCTGTCGAAGTTATGTTTATTCTTTTTTTCATTCACAGACCTGTAATTAAGAAGGTGTGTAAAATTCTGAATTAGTTAATGTATTGAAAACCTTGCTTGATCTCGTCTCAAAATTTTGGTTATTTCGAAATCAAAGCTGCTGTTATGCATCAGTTCGAACTGTATGTAGCTTCCTGTGTTGGTATTGGTTTACTTTTTGGCTGTATTTCTATCAGGTTGCTGTTGGGTGTTTTGGAGTCCGTTTCCTTTTGACTTACAGCTGGCTGCATTGAATCTGATCACGGCACTTTAGTTTATGGGTCCATTGTTTTGTGTTTACATGTAGCTGTATCTTGTATTTGTCTTGGTCGTCTGTTTTGTAGGTTTGTTTACAGTCGGCGGTCTTTGAGCTTTATTGATAGTCGGCTATATATTATATTTTGTTGACAGTCGGTTGCATGTTTTATTTAGTTGACAGTCGGCTGTATACTGTATTTTGTTGACAGTCGGCTGCATACTGTATTTTGTTGACATTCGGCTGCATACTGTATTTTTCTGACAGTCGACTGCGTGCTGTATTTTGTTGACATTCGGCTGCATAATGTATTTTGTTTACATTCGGCTGCATACTGTATTTTATTTACATTCGGCTGCATACTGCATTTTGTTAACAGTCGGCTGCATGCTGTATTTTGTTGACAGTCGGCTGGATGCTGTATTTTGTTGACAGTCGGCTGGATGCTGTATTTTGTTGACACTCGGCTGCATGCTGTATTTTGTTGACAGTCGGCTCCATACTGCATTTTGTTGACAGCGGGCTGGATGCTGTATTTTGTTGACACTCGGCTCCATACTGCATTTTGTTGACAGCGGGCTGCATGCTGTATTTTGTTGACACTCGGCTCCATACTGCATTTTGTTGACAGCGGGCTGCATACTGTACTTTGTTGACAGTCGGCTCCATACTGCATTTTGTTGACAGTCGGCTGAATGCTGTATTTTGTTGACACTCGGCTGCATACTGTATTTTGTTGACAGTCGGCTGCATACTGTATTTTGTTGACAGTCGGCTCCATACTGTATTTTGTTGACACTCGGCTGCTTGCTGTATTTTGTTGACAGTCGGCTGCATGCTGTATTTTGTTGACACTCGACTGCATACTGTATTTTGTTGACAGTCGGCTGCATTCTGTATTTTGTTGACAGTCGGCTGCATGCTGTGCCACCAGAACCTGGTGCACCCGGAGCTACACGACCTGTGGAATGTGGCTCTGCACGGTGGCTTCATCACGACGCTGTGCCGCGACGAGGTTATCCACACACACCTCTACATCATTGCTTTCTTCGACGGTATCAAGGGCTACAGCAAGAGGGTGTCCGAGGTGAAGGAGTGGTACCAGCAGACCGTGCCTACCGCGTAAGTGTCTTAAGACAGTGCTTACCACGTCAGTGGCTAAAGGCTATGCCTACCACATAAGTACCCGAGGCGTGCCTACTACGTAAGAGTCTTAAGGCTGTGTCTACCACATAAGTACCCGAGGCGTGCCTACCACGTAAGTGTCTTAAGGCTATGCCTACCACATAAGTACCCGAGGCGTGCCAACCACGTAAGTGTCTTTAGGCCGTGCCTACCATAAAATGCCTACCACGTAAGTGTCTAAAGGCCGTGCCTACCACGAAAGTGTCTTAAGGCCGTGCTTTGTCATTTCTATGGGCTTTGAAAAATAAAAATGAAATACGGGACTTTGTTTGTTTCCAGGGGTATGATCCACAAGGAGAAGCGGAAGTACCTGCGATCTGCCCTCAAAGAACTGGCCACCGTCTTCACAGACCAACCGGGGCTGCTCGGTCCTAAGGTAAAATGATAACACCACACGAGCTGGGTGGACTAATCCGGAAGCCGGGGCTACTCGGTCCTAAGGTAAAATGATAACGCCACACGAGCTGGGTGGACTAATCCGGAAGCCGGGGCTACTCGGTCCTAAGGTAAAATGATAACGCCACGCGAGCGGGGTGTTCTGATCCGGAAGCCGGGGCTGCTCAATCCAAAGGTAAAATGATAACGCCACCCGAGCGTGGTGGTCTAATCCGGAAGCCAGATCTGCTTGGTCCTAAGGTAAAATGATAACGCCACACGAGCGTGGTGGTCTAATCGCGAAGCCGGGGCTGCTCGGTCCTAAGGTAAAATGATAACGCCACACGAGCGGGGTGTTCTGATCCGGAAGCCGGGGCTGCTCGGTCCTAAGGTAAAATGATAACGCCACACGAGCGGGGTGGACTGATTCGGAAAAAACACCCTCCCGCAGCCTGTAACACAGATAGCACGAGCCTGAAAGCCAAAACGCGAGATGCTTTCCGTCGCGTAGTTACGTTGCTATGGTGATATCAAGTACACACTTTCAGTAGAGCGTAGTATGACGTTTGCGATACTGGAAGAGCGGCTGAGCGTATTTACAAGTAATTCCTTTTTACGCGCACTGCAGTCATAAAATAAATATAGAGTGCAACCTCGCGTACCTGACAGCGAGACAGTTATGCCCTTACGACCAATATGTCGGAATAACGGACGGGACCAAAGTTACCTCTCTGCCAACGCTATGTCGTTATAAATAAAAATCGCTATAAATAGGTTCTATTATAAATCAAATCTACAGCACGCAGATGCTTTTGCCAGTTGATGACGTCACACATTTTGCTTACAGAAGAGGGTTAAAACGAAATTATTGCTTGCTTGCCGTGCGTGACCTTGGTGCGCCTGTATTTTAGCAAATTTAAGGTCTGAATTCGCGCCACAAAAATTTGTGAAAATGTAATATACATCACTTATGACTCGTATTGTCAGGGATGTAATTTAGCACATAAACAAAGAAAGGGGCTTGGAGGGAGGGGGCATTATGGGTACGGCTATTTATTAGTCCTCAACCGGTTTTGTAGGTGTGGGTGTTGTCCAGGAGGGTAGGGGGGTTGGGTGTTACGGGCATGTGGTTAACACCATACCTTATGCTACAGGCGTTGTATGTCTTCCTCGGCCTCTCTCTCGCGCGGGACGAGATTTGCTGGCTGTTGCGTCACAATGACAACCCCCCTCCCAAGAGTAAGAGCAGCGTGCGGTACAGCCCGGATGAGTACGTGGATCGGCAGCTGCCCGAGCTCATGTTCCACGTGGAGGAGCTCCGCTGTAAGTACTCTCTGAAAGTACTCTCAGTATTTCGTACTCACAAGGTACTTTGTGTCTCTTTTCAAGCCCTTTTAATGGTTTTCAAACATACTTATAATTTTTCGGATGACTTGCGTTTTCCCCTTGCAATCCGATTTATTCATATCATCGCAAAGTATTTTACATATATTCATTTGCCTGTGTTGCGCTCAGCTGATCGCAGCGTCCGCGGACATCTGCGTTTTGTTTTGCTTGACAGCACTGGTGCGGAAATACAACCAGGTGATGCAGCGCTACTTCGTTCAGTACTTGTCCGGATTCGACGCTGTCGAGCTCAACCAGCGCATCCAGGTGACACGATTTCTACCAACCCATCCGTCAGAAGTTGCGTTTCCTGCCGTCCTTGCTCTCTCGATATATTTTCATATTCTTCATTGGACGCTTCCGTACTCTTTCAGCGTTCTCGTAATCTTTCTCCGTTCCGTACCCTCTCGGCGTTCCCGCACCCTTTCAGCGTTCCCGTAATCTTTCTGCGTTCCCGCACCCTTTCTGTGTTCCTGTGATCTTTCTGCGTTCCGCACTCTCTCTGCGTTCCCGTACCCTCTCGGCGTTCCCGTACCCTCTCGGCGTTCCCGTACCCTCTCGGCGTTCCCGTAATCTCTCGGCGTTCCCGTACTCTCTCTCTGCGTTCCCGCACTCTCTCTGCGTTCCCGTACCCTCTCGGCGTTCCCGTACCCTCTCGGCGTTCCCGTACCCTCTCGGCGTTCCCGTAATCTCTCGGCGTTCCCGTACTCTCTCTCTGCGTTCCCGCACTCTCTCTGCGTTCCCGTACCCTCTCGGCGTTCCCGTACCCTCTCGGCGTTCCCGCACTCTCTCTGCGTTCCCGTACCCTCTCGGCGTTCCCGTACCCTCTCGGCGTTCCCGTACCCTCTCGGCGTTCCCGCACTCTCTCGGCGTTCCCGTACCCTCTCGGCGTTCCCGTACCCTCTCGGCGTTCCCGTACCCTCTCGGCGTTCCCGTACCCTCTCGGCGTTCCCGTAATCTCTCGGCGTTCCCGTACCCTCTCGGCGTTCCCGTACCCTCTCGGCGTTTCCGTACCCTCTCGGCGTTCCCGCACTCTCTGCGTTCCCGCACCCTCTCGGCGTTCCCGTACCCTCTCGGCGTTCCCGTACCCTTTCGCCGTTCCCGGACTTTTTTTTTCCAAAATGACCTGTTAAAACCTATTTTTTAAAACTGCTAATTAATATTTTTGTCTGTTTATATTTCTTAATATTATCCATTTCTTACACAAAATATTACCAAAAAAACTCACATGTTTACATGACTTGCGCAGAATAATGATAATGATATAAATTATAACTATTAAAATCGAAAAACTTTCAAAAATATGTTTTAAAACCCTAAAACCTATTAAAACTATTATTTTAGAACGTCAAGCTTTATAAAAAGTTGCTTTTTGGACGCCCCAACAACCTATTAAAACCCATCTTTTTGACACCAAGAAACCTATAAAAATCTTTTTAACTAAGGACCTATTAAAATAACCTATTTTTCTCCTGAGGAGCGCTGGAAGGCCAGAAATTGGGTTTGTAATGTATACCGTAACCTAGGGCAACAAGGGGAAATTTGTAATTATGTTGGCATTCTGATGTCGCACAGAATTTGAGCAGCTTGCCTGAGGAAGAGTCCATCATTTTATCGTCCATCTATAACACTGTGGCTACCCTCAGTGTTAAGCAAGGTACGTCGCAATATCAAGTTACCATAACAACCGTTTGTGGGAATAAAAAGGAAAACAAAAAAAAAAAAAAGACAGAAAAGAAAATAATAAAGAAAATAAACTGATAGCAATCGTTTCAAAGTAGATTTAAAATCACTACCCAAAATTAATATGTGCTGTCACGTAGGTTTGATACATTAATTAAAGAGAAACAAATTTAGAATTTAAGCGAAAAAAAGTCGAGTGTGGTAAGATATATGATTAACAACGGTACTTTTAACACTGTAGAAAAAAAAAAGAAAAAAAAAACTGAAAAGAGAAAGAAAAATCGAAGTAAAGATAACTTTCTAAGTAATTAAATGAAATTTTTTTTGCAGTGGAAGAGGACGCCATCTTTGATTTTAGTGGTTTGCGACTGGACTGGTACAGGCTACAGGTTAGTGCCACCGGGGGTCCCAGTCAAGGCTATGTACGTCATAGCTTTTCACTGATGTGTAACAGTAAGGAAGGGATGATGAGGGGGGGTCTGTTCGGGGGTTGTGAATAAAACAGTTTAGAATAAGACGTACCCGAGATACCTCCTTAAAAATAAAGTAACAAATTGTAACTTAATTTTTTTTAACCTTTCTGTTGTTTTATGATTTTAAATCGTTTATGACGTATTAAACTTTAATTCCTCTTCCGTTTTTTTTTCCTGGCATGCCTTCACTCATCCGACTCATTTATTTCATGAATGAAGTTTTCTTAATGAATTTTAAACCATGGACTACTTTCTTTCATGCGTATTGATATTTCACGTTTTTTACGCGTAGGCACGCTGCAGTATGAGAATGAAGGTGATTTCTTTATGAAGTTAAACCACGGACTACTTTCTTTCAGTCGTATTGATATTTCACGTTTTTTACGCGTAGGCACGCTGCAGTATGGGAGTGAAGGTGATTCGGCTGTCTCGTGGTTGTTTCGCATAGCGGAGTAGAAAATTCGCCTTGTGTGTTGATTCGATTCTGTTTTTTGTTTGTGTTGAACACTAAATGTGATTAAATTAAATTGACTTTTTTTTTTGTTTTAAGATAGGGACGGTTTGGAAGGGTAGATAAAAATAAACGAAAAACCGGGTATATTTGACGGGAATTTCGACAGAAAAGACACTTTTGAGGGGAGGTAGGGTTGAAGTTTTTGGTAGTTGTCATTTCCTCGTGCACATATCAACTAAAGTTTGCTCGCACCAGATTAGTTCTCTCTTTTTTTGTCTTCTGTTCTACAAAAATGAAAGAAAACTCTGTACAGTGTAATACTTGTGAAGTGGTTTGAGTTGTTGAGACGTGGCAGTCTGCATGGAAGCTTTGTAGCCCGCTGTTTATTTATACACAGTGAAACATTCAAACAATGGGAAGTGTATTGGAGTCTTGGGAACTAATCACCTTTTCTGTGTAGTTACTGTCTATGACGTATTTCAAACTATGCAAATTTCCACCAGGGAAGTCTAAGAAGTGGTTGATGATTCAGGGGGTAATCCATAAAGTGCGCATGCACCGAGGGTGTGGTTTTGGGGGGGGGGGGTCTAGATCTGTATGTATTAAATACTGTAGTTAATGCGAGACTTTATGCGTTCTGGGAAGGGGTACAGTGGGGGCTAGGTAAAAAAAAGATGTGATGTTATTTTTGGTAGCATAACTTTTGGATGAGCCCTGATGTAACTCTTGGCTGCGTTCACGTGACAAGCTTATTTCGAGTATGTGTGGATGTAGTTAGAACATGTCGGTGAGTGCAAAGGGAAGCGTGACAAGAACAGATCTCATTTCGAGCAATGCAATTGAGACAGGGTGTTGAATGCACAGACTTTTGCGGTGAAAAACAACCAGAATCGAACCAATTCCGAGTGCTTATGATGTGACATTGCAACCGCATTTCAGGCATGCAGCACGCCCCCCCCCCCGCCCCCATCCGCAGACAAAAGCTTATTTTGAGCACTTTTGTAGCGCCTAAAGCTTATCGATGAGTGGGTGGGGGAAGTATGTCAAGTATGGTGCTCATTTCGAGCACTTATAACAGGATGTCGAGTGTACATCTCTTCTTTTTTTTTTTTTTTTTGCAGGCATACACGTCGGTGGAGAGGGCGGGGCTACACCTGAGTAAGCACCAGGACATGGCCCGCCACATCAACACCCTCATCTTCCACACCAAGATGGTCGATTACTTGGACGAGATGCTGGTGGAGACGTCCGACCTCTCCGTCTACTGGTAAGCCATCCCGGGTGGATGCTCTACACTGCCTTCTGTCTCTCTCGTGACTTTCCGTTGCTTATATTGTTTCTTCGTATTTGCATGTTCATGAAATTTGTTTATTAACTTGAAGGGAATTAAAAAAAAATATGGAAGAATTTGAGGGGATTACTTTCTTTACTCAGACCAAGTGAGAAGACGAAAAACATTTCTTCTGTGAGGTTTTTTTTTCATGTTGCAGTTTCTACACACACATCTTTGAGAATCAGTTCAAGCAGTGTATGGAATTCCCAGCGCAGCACCGCTACAGCATCGCCTTCCCTATGCTGTGCGCCCACTTCATGCAGGCCACCCACCCACTGTGTCCCGAAGAGGTGAGTGCCCCCCCCCCCCGCAGGGCCATGCCCCACCCAGCACCGCTACAGCATCGCCTTCCCTATGCTGTGCGCCCACTTCATGCAGGCCACCCACCCACTGTGTCCCGAAGAGGTGAGTGCCCCCCCCCCGCAGGGCCATGCCTCACACAGCACCTGCTGGCCACCCACCCACTGTGTCCCGAAGAGGTGAGTGCCCCCCCCCCGGGTCAAGCCCCGCCCAGCACCGCTACAGCATTGGCTTATGCATGCAACCCACCCACTGTGTCCTGAAGAGGTTAGTGCCCCCCCCCCCAGGGTCAAGCCCCCGCCGAGCACCGCTACAGCGTCCCCTTCCCTATGCTGTGCACACACTGTACTTCGAGGGGGTGAGCCCTCCCCCCCCCCAGGGCCCCACCCCCGTTCTGCACCGCTTTTGCGTCGCCTTTCCTATATTGTGTGCCCACTTTATGCAAGCCACCGACCCACGCTGAGGACCCCCCCCCCCCCCGGCACGCTGGGGAGGTGAATCCCTTCCCCCTCCCCCCACCCCCTTCCCCAATGCCGTGAGCCCACATCATTGCTCATTCACTTGCGATGTTGGAAAACAACACATTGTCCAAAACAACATATAATCGTCCATGGTTGCAGCATATTTGTTAGAGGCCCGTGAGTTTGACACACCAGACAGTGACATCTTCACCAGGTAGTTACATTGTGCGGATAACCATGACTTTTTCAGCGTCATTCTATCGGTACGACAAGTGTTCAGTACGCCCACTGGTTCCTCAAGGAGATGTCGGATGAAGTGAATCAAGTGATCACAGCCATTTGCGAGGAGCATTGCATGCTGGCTGACCGGGTGAGCTCGTCTTCATTCAGTTGTTTTTGCTGTGATTATAGCTGGGCTCATGTCTTCGGACATCCTAGTTTTATGATGACCCGGTATCAGGTTTCTTTATGTAGGTTGTTTTATCTCTGTTACTTGTCCCACACATAAAAATGATGCTGCAAATAAAATATTATCTGATCTTAAAACAAGTTCTTTTTTTCACAGACGGGTACACGGCAAGTCCCGTATGTAAACAAATAGATATCTCAATCTATTTCTAAAAAGTGCTGCTGTGTGATTTTTCTGAGCTCTTTTATTGGTTTAATTTGACACTGCTGGTCGTTGCCTAAGAACTGCGCAGCCTGAATAGCCACCCCCATCCCTCCCTCCGCCCCCCCCCCCCCTTCTCCTCATCCAGACCTCCCGCCGGCATTCCGTTTTGAGTTGAATTGGTTTAATTTCACACTGCCAGCTGTTGCCTAAGAACTGCGCGGCCGTCATCGCTGAGAGCGTGAAGAAAAGGAAGAAAGCGGAGCCGAAGAAGAAGGAGGCAGAAGAGGCGGAGGAGAAGCCCGGCAACGAGAGCCGCCGGAAGCACCGGGAGGACTTCACACGGTACGACCCCCCGCCCCTTCCTCCTATCTCCCCCCCCCCTCCCATCACGCACACGCGCACATGCCACAGGCTTATCAGTCATTTTTGCATGTTTTTTAGCCCAGCTTACGTTACACGTAAGCTGGGGTATTCCTATCGGTTTGCGGGCGGTGTCCGTTAGTTAGTTAGTTAGTTAGTTAGTTAGTTAGTTAGTTAGTTAGTTGTTTATTTAGTAAACTTTGGTTCAAAATGCATCTCCTCCTACAATTTTGATCCGATGTCATTTATTTTTGGTGTGAGGCATCCCTAAGGGGTCGTGCATACGGCTTGTGCTTTTCTAGTCGATCGGGTGATTTTTGAATTTTTGGCGAATTTTTAAAGAAAAATTTTTAAAATGTATCTCCTCCTACATTTTTGACCCGATGTCATTTATTTTTGGTATGAGGCATCCCTAAGGGGTCGTGCATACGGCTTGTGCTTTTTTAGTCGATCGCGCAATTTTTGTATTTTTGGGGAATTTTTAAAGCAAAATTTTCGAAAATAATTCAAAATGCATCTACTCCTACAATTTTGATTCGATGTCATTTATTTTTGGTGTGAGGCATCCCTAAGGAGTCGTGCATACGGCTTGTGCTTTTTTAGTCGATCGGGTGATTTTTGAATTTTAGGGGAATTTTTAAAGAAAAAAATTTAAAATGTGTCTCCTCCTACATTTTTGACCCGATGTGATTTATTTTTGGTATGAGGCACCCCTAAAGTGTCGTGCATACGGCTTGTGCTTTTCTAGTCGATCGGGTGATTTTTTAATTTTTGGGGAATTTTTGAAGAAAAAAATTAAAAATGTATCTCGTCCTACATTTTTGATCCGATGTCTTTTTTTTTTAGCCCAGTTGGCTTTTTAGCCAACAGGGCTATACAGATGGGGGCAAGTGTCGTCCGTCCGTCCGTCTGTCCGTCCCGCGACCGTTAAAAGTGGAATAACTTTTTTATTTTTTATCCGATTCTTACCAAATTTTAAACACGAGTTCCTAACCCCTTACTGCATTAGGAAATATTTTTATTTTTGCGGTTTAAACCATTTTTGGCGATTTTATTGCCAATTTGGGCAAAATACGAAAAAACCTATCTAGTCCCTCATTTTTCATCGGAAGATTCCGAAATTTTTTATGAAGAAACTAGGACTAAGGGGTAAAAAAAGTACTTTTTTCAATTTTTGAATTTCGCCTTATTTTTGAATCTACTGAGCTTCAAAGTTTGCAACTTCTAAAAATTGGCAAATTTCCAATTTTTTTTTCTTAACAAAGTAGTTAAAGTGGAATATCTTTTTTATTTTTTATCCGATTCGTACCAAATTTTTAACACGAGTTTTTAACCTTCTACTGCATTAGGAATTTTTTTATTTTTTGGTTTATACCATTTTCGGCGATTTTATTGCCAATTTGGGCAGAATACGAAAAAACCTATCCAGTCCCTCATTTTTCATCGGAAGATATCGAAATTTTTCATGAAGAAACTAGAACTAAGGGGTGAAAAAAGTACTTTTTTCGATTTTTGAATTTCGCCTTATTTTTGAATCTACTGAGCTTCAAAGTTTGCAACTTCTAAAAATTGGCAAATTTCCATTTTTTTTCTTAACAAAGTAGTTAAAGTGGAATATCTTTTTTATTTTTCATCCGATTCGTACCAAATTTTAAACGCGAGTTTTTAACCTTCTACTGCATTAGGAATTTTTTTTTTATTTTTTGGTTTAAACCATTTTTAGCGATTTTATTGCCAATTTGGGCAAAATACGAAAAAATCTATCTAGTCCCTCATTTTTCATCGGAAGATTCCGAAATTTGTTATGAAGAAACTAGAACTAAGGGGTGAAAAAAGTACATTTTTCGATTTTTGAATTTCGCCTTATTTTTGAATCTACTGAGCTTCGAAGTTTGCAGCTTTTAAAAAATTGGAAATTTCCATTTTTCTTCTTAAAAAAGCAAAGTTTCAATTTGCAGAGGGGCACAATATGTTACATGCAAGTACTTTTGGTTGGAATTTTCAGTAATTTTGTTGTCAGTAGGTCATTTCTATGATATTTTCAAGTGGGCGATAATAGGGAACATTGGGCGATAAAGCAAGAAAGTTGTAATTTTCGCTTTAAAAGTGCAGGGATCAATTCTATGTCCCGAAAATATGATAAATATGATATTTTTTGGATGGGCGATAATAGGGAATATTGGTCGATACTGCAAGAAAGTTGTAATTTTCGCTTTAAATGTGCAGGAAACAATTCTAGGACCCAAAAATATGATAAATATGATATTTTTCGTGTGGGCGATAATAGGGAGCATTGGGCGATAATGCAAGAAAGTTGTAATTTTCGCTTTAAAAGAGCAGGAATCAATTCTATGACCCGAAAATATGATAAATATGATATTTTTCGTGTGGGCGATAATAGGGAGCATTGGGCGATAATGCAAGAAAGTTGTAATTTTCGCTTTAAAAGTGCAGGGATCAATTCTATGACCCGAAAATATGATAAATGTGATATTTTTCGTGTGGGCGATAATAGGGAATATTGGGCGATAATGTAAGAAAATTGTAATTTTCGCTTTAAAAGTGCAGGAATCAATTCTATGACCCGAAAATATGATAAATGTGATATTTTTCGGATGGGCGATAATAGGGAATATTGGGCGATAATGTAAGAAAATTGTAATTTTCGCTTTAAAAGTGCAGGAATCAATTCTATGACCCGAAAATATGATAAATGTGATATTTTTCGTGTGGTCGATAATAGGGAACATTGGGCGATAATGCAAAAAATTTGTAATTTTCGCTTTAAAAGTGCAGGAATCAATTCTGTGACCCGAAAATATGATCAATGTGATATTTTACGGGTGGGCGATAACAGGGAATATTGGGCGATAAAGCAAGAAAGTTGTAATTTTCGCTTTAAAAGTGCAGGAAACAATTCTAGGACCCGAAAATATGATAAATATAATATTTTTCGTGTGGGCGATAATAGGGAATATTGGGCGATAATGTAAAGAAGTTGTAATTTTCGCTTTAAAAGAGCAGGAATCAATTCTATATCCCTAAAATATGATAAATATGATAGTTTTCGGATGGGCGATAATAGGGAATATTCGGCGATAATGCAAGAAAGTTGTAATTTTCGCTTTAAATGTGCAGGGATCAATTCTATGTCCCGAAAATATGATGAATATGATATTTTTTGGATGGGCGATAATAGGGAACATTGGGCGATAATGCAAGAAAGTTGTAATTTTCGCTTTAAAAGTGCAGGAATCAATTCTATGACCCGAAAATATGATAAATGTGATATTTTTCGTGTGGGCGATAATAGGGAATATTGGGCGATAATGCAAGAAAGTTGTAATTTTGGCTTTAAAAGTGCAGGAATCAATTCTGTGACCCGAAAATATGATCAATGTGATATTTTACGGGGGGGGGCGATGACAGGGAATATTGGGCGATAAAGCAAGAAAGTTGTAATTTACGCTTTAAAAGAGCAGGAATCAATTCTTTGACCCGAAAATATGATAAATGTGATATTTTTCGGATGGGCGATAATAGGGAATATTGGGCGATAATACAAGAAAGTTGTAATTTTCGCTTTAAAAGTGCAGGAATCAATTCTATGACCCGAAAATATGATAAATGTGATATTTTTCGTGTGGGCGATAATAGGGAACATTGGGCGATAATGCAAAAAAGTTGTAATTTTCGCTTCAAAAGTGCAGGAATCAATTCTGTGACCCGAAAATATGATCAATGTGATATTTTACGGGTGGGCGATAACAGGGAATATTGGGCGATAAAGCAAGAAAGTTGTAATTTTCGCTTTAAAAGTGCAGGAAACAATTCTAGGACCCGAAAATATGATAAATATAATATTTTTCGTGTGGGCGATAATAGGGAATATTGGGCGATAATGTAAGAAAGTTGTAATTTTCGCTTTAAAAGAGCAGGAATCAATTCTATATCCCAAAAATATGATAAATATGATAGTTTTCGGATGGGCGATAATAGGGAATATTCGGCGATAATGCAAGAAAGTTGTAATTTTCGCTTTAAATGTTCAGGGATCAATTCTTTGTCCCGAAAATATGATGAATATGATATTTTTTGGATGGGCGATAATAGGGAACATTGGGCGATAATGCAAGAAAGTTGTAATTTTCGCTTTAAAAGTGCAGGAATCAATTCTGTGACCCGAAAATATGATAAATGTGATATTTTTCGTGTGGGCGATAATAGGGAATATTGGGCGATAATGCAAGAAAGTTGTAATTTTCGATTTAAAAGTGCAGGAATCAATTCTGTGACCCGAAAATATGATCAATGTGATATTTTACGGGTGGGCGATGACAGGGAATATTGGGCGATAAAGCAAGAAAGTTGTAATTTACGCTTTAAAAGAGCAGGAATCAATTCTATGACCCGAAAATATGATAAATGTGAAATTTTTTCGGATGGGCGATAATAGGGAATATTGGGCGATAATACAAGAAAGTTGTAATTTTCGCTTTAAAAGTGCAGGAATCAATTCTGTGACCCGAAAATATGATAAATGTGATATTTTTCGGGTGGGCGATAATAGGGAACGTTGGGCGATAGTGCAAGAAAGTTGTAATTTTCGCTTTAAAAGTGCAGGAATCAATTCTATGACCCGAAAATATGATAAATGTGATATTTTTCGGGTGGGCGATAATAGGGAATATTGGGCGATAATGCAAGAAAGTTGTAATTTTCGCTTAAAAAGTGCAGGAAACAATTCTAGGACCCGAAAATATGATAAATATAATATTTTTCGTGTGGGCGATAATAGGGAATATTGGGCGATAATGTAAGAAAGTTGTAATTTTCGCTTTAAAAGAGCAGGAATCAATTCTATATCCCGAAAATATGATAAATATGACAGTTTTCGGATGGGCGATAATAGGGAATATTGGGCGATAAAGCAAGAAAGTTGTAATTTTCGCTTTAAATGTGCAGGGATCAATTCTATGTCCCGAAAATATGATGAATATGATATTTTTTGGATGGGCGATAATAGGGAATATTGGGCGATAATGCAAGAAAGTTGTAATTTTCGTTTTAAAAGTGCAGGAATCAATTCTATGACCCGAAAATATGATAAATGTGATATTTTTCGTGTGGGCGATAATAGGGAATATTGGGCGATAATGCAAGAAAGTTGTAATTTTCGATTTAAAAGTGCAGGAATCAATTCTGTGACCCGAAAATATGATCAATGTGATATTTTACGGGTGGGCGATGACAGGGAATATTGGGCGATAAAGCAAGAAAGTTGTAATTTACGCTTTAAAAGAGCAGGAATCAATTCTATGACCCGAAAATATGATAAATGTGATATTTTTTCGGATGGGCGATAATAGGGAATATTGAGCGATAATACAAGAAAGTTGTAATTTTCGCTTTAAAAGTGCAGGAATCAATTCTATGACCCGAAAATATGATAAATGTGATATTTTTCGGGTGGGCGATAATGGGGAACGTTGGGCGATAGTGCAAGAAAGTTGTAATTTTCGCTTTAAAAGTGCAGGAATCAATTCTATGACCCGAAAATATGATCAATGTGATATTTTTCGGGTGGGCGATAATAGGGAATATTGGGCGATAATGCAAGAAAGTTGTAATTTTCGCTTTAAAAGTGCAGGAAACAATTCTAGGACCCGAAAATATGATAAATGTGAAATTTTTTCGGATGGGCGATAATAGGGAATATTGGGCGATAATACAAGAAAGTTGTAATTTTCGCTTTAAAAGTGCAGGAATCAATTCTGTGACCCGAAAATATGATAAATGTGATATTTTTCGGGTGGGCGATAATAGGGAACGTTGGGCGATAGTGCAAGAAAGTTGTAATTTTCGCTTTAAAAGTGCAGGAATCAATTCTATGACCCGAAAATATGATAAATGTGATATTTTTCGGGTTGGCGATAATAGGGAATATTGGGCGATAATGCAAGAAAGTTGTAATTTTCGCTTTAAAAGTGCAGGAAACAATTCTAGGACCCGAAAATATGATAAATATAATATTTTTCGTGTGGGCGATAATAGGGAATATTGGGCGATAATGTAAGAAAGTTGTAATTTTCGCTTAAAAAGAGCAGGAATCAATTCTATATCCCGAAAATATGATAAATATGATAGTTTTCGGATGGGCGATAATAGGGAATATTGGGCGATAATGCAAGAAAGTTGTAATTTTCGCTTTAAATGTGCAGGGATCAATTCTATGTCCCGAAAATATGATGAATATGATATTTTTTGGATGGGCGATAATAGGGAACATTGGGCGATAATGCAAGAAAGTTGTAATTTTCGCTTTAAAAGTGCAGGAATCAATTCTGTGACCCGAAAATATGATCAATGTGATATTTTACGGGTGGGCGATGACAGGGAATATTGGGCGATAAAGCAAGAAAGTTGTAATTTACGCTTTAAAAGAGCAGGAATCAATTCTATGACCCGAAAATATGATAAATGTGAAATTTTTTCGGATGGGCGATAATAGGGAATATTGGGCGATAATACAAGAAAGTTGTAATTTTCGCTTTAAAAGTGCAGGAATCAATTCTATGACCCGAAAATATGATAAATGTGATATTTTTCGGGTGGGCGATAATAGGGAACGTTGGGCGATAGTGCAAGAAAGTTGTAATTTTCGCTTTAAAAGTGCAGGAATCAATTCTATGACCCGAAAATATGATAAATGTGATATTTTTCGGGTGGGCGATAATAGGGAATATTGGGCGATATTGCAAGAAAGTTGTAATTTTCGCTTTAAAAGTGCAGGAAACAATTCTAGGACCCGAAAATATGATAAATATAATATTTTTCGGGTGGGCGATAATAGGGAACATTGGGCGATAATGTACGAAAGTTGTGACCCGCGCATCAAGTCAACCTAAGGAAACTTGTGCACTTGTCCAAAATAAGCACGAAAGTAAAATAAACATGCGCATTGGTCTGGAATAAGAACCGCGCATTTATCTTTATTAAGTTAAATAAACATGTGCACTGTTCCAAAATGAGAGCCGCGCATCAACGCAAATTAAATAAACATGCGCACTTGTCTGAATTAGAACCGCGCATCGAGGCAAGTTACATAAATATGCGCACTGGTCCGAAATGCGAGCGTTGTTTGAAGGTATCTATGGCAAACTATCCATTCTACCAGATATACAAAAAATCTGTTCCCCATTTTTCTGGGAAAGAAATCTTTGTATGCATTTATCGGTCTATGTTCTGGTCCAGTGCTAAATTAATTATTGAGCTAGCTCTTTGCCGTCTCATCTTTTGAAGCTTGATATTTCAGGGAAATTCCTTCGCTCATGCACGCTGGAATGGGTCTTATTGCTTTTCGTAAGCTGGGACTTTGTCCTTGGACAAACTTGTTTATGATTTGGAGGAAGATAAGATGTGTTTAAAAATATGATTCTTGTATTTTCAAGTCTTTGAAGACTATACACTAAGACCTCACATAATACATAAATTTGGTAACTGCGTCAGACCAGACATATATCTTGTGTTTGACTACCTACATTGAAATAGGTATGGCTATAATGCTTACTTGCGTGTGACTAGACTGACTACCCACATGTGACTAGATTTGGTTGACATCTTGTCGCAAACCTAACACATTGGGGCATTAAACTAACTGATGTGACTACCTGTGTCGCAAACTGGACTGCATATATCTGAGGGGGACTACCTGCATATGGCTAGACTTGTTCAGTGCCTTTGTGACTTGATATGACTAGGATGACTACTGGAATTTGATGACTTGTTTGACTAGCTTATTTGGCCTGTCTGCAGCATGGACAGACTTCACATGAAATATGACTAGGATGACTACTGGCATCTGATGACTTGTTTGACTAGTTTGTTTGTCCTGTCTGCAGCATGGACAAGCTTCACATGAAATATGACTAGGATGACTACTGGCATCTGATGACCTGTTTGACTAGCCTCTTTGGCCTGTCAGCAGCATGGACAAGCTCCCCATGAGATATGACTAGACTGACTACTGGCATCTGATGACTTGACTAGCTTATTTGGCCTGTCTGCAGCATGGACAAGCTTCACATGAAATATGACTAGGATGACTACTGGCATCTGATGACCTGTTTGACTAGCCTCTTTGGCCTGTCAGCAGCATGGACAAGCTCCCCATGAGATATGACTAGACTGACTACTGGCATCTGATGACTTGACTAGCTTTTTTGGTCTGTCTGCAGCATGGACAAGCTTCCCATGAGATATGACTAGAATGACTACTGGCATCTGATGACTTGACTAGCTTTTTTGGTCTGTCTGCAGCATGGACAAGCTTCCCATGAGGTATGACTAGAGTGACTACTGGCATCTGATGACTTGACTAGCTTTTTTGGTCTGTCTGCAGCATGGACAAGCTTCACATGGCCCTGACGGAGCTCTGCTTCGCCATCAACTACAGCACGGTCATCGAGGTGTGGAAACACGGCTTCGTGCCTCGCGAGTTCTTCGTGCAGCACCTCGAGGCGCGCTTCAACAAGGCCCTCGTCGGCATGATGATGTACAACCCGGAGACGGCCGAGATCGCCAAGCCGTCAGAGCTGCTCAATAGTGTCAGGGTGCTCATGTCTGTGCTACAGAGCATAGAGAATTACGGTGAGTGCAGGCGGGGAGGGGTGGGGGTGTGGGGATGGGGGGAGGGGGTAAGATCGCTAAGCCGTCAGAGCTGCTGGACAGCGTGTCTCTGAGGCTCAATGACTTGTATAAATTCTAGAAATGGTACTGAACAATATTGGCCATCCAGTAATTGCAAAGAATGTTACGCCGGCTGGTTTTTCGCAGTTTAATTGTTAATTGTATTTGCTGTACATTTTTATAGTTGTAATGTCAAAATTATGATGGTGACAAGTTAAAATGAATGCGGCATTTTAGCGGTGACATTGCATACACATTGCAGTGCATATCGACATCTCGCGGGTTTTCAACAACGTTTTGCCACAACAGACACAAGCAACGGATAGCTTCAGCGGCGAGAAAACTATCACCTATAACTACACCCAGTGGTAATAACCACCCCCCCCCCCACGCCCCCCCCCCCCCTCCTGCTCCCGCCCCGGCAGCACCCAAGCCACGGATAGCTTCAGCGACCCAAAACCCTGAAATGGCATCTTATTTAAATTTAACATGTGTTTTTACCTTGGGTAGCGCATTTGAAAACAACGTTTTAGGTTATTGTTTGGTAACTGAAACCATAAATGGTAGAAAAGTAGCTTTTTTCCACCACTCAAAACAGACCTGATATGACATTCTGAGACGTAAAACGAGATCTTTTACGTAACTTGAATTTGTTTAGGTACCTGGAAGTATTGTTACGACAAGTAAGTAACGGTCACATTGTGTACTCGCCTCTCCACAAGGCCTTTGTCAGTCTGTCGTCGGAGGGCAATTTACCTTTCAACGCGGAAGAATATGCCGATCTTATGGGTAAAGTGCACTACTTTTTTTACATGATCGCAAAGTCCATGCATTGCCAACTCTTCTAAAATGTATGAGAAAGTTCTTTTTATAACTATCAAAAATATTCGCCTACGGATTTGAAAAAGAACTGCTTTATAAATAGCGCATGCTGAACAAAATGTCTGCGGTTTCTCGCTTCCGGTTTTGAAGTTCGTTGATTGAACTTTTAATTTATAATTTTATTGAATTTCTTCGGAATAAATTGTGGTGTACATGTTTCAGTTTGCTTAGTTTTCCCAAAATGCTTTGAATAAAAATCGAATTATATTGAAGATCAAGAATATTTGAAATTCGATACTGTTTGCAGAACTGCGCGCTCTGGCTGAACTAATTGGGCCTTACGGCATGAAGTATCTCAGCGAGCGCCTCATGTGGCACATCTCCAGCCAGGTGGACGAGCTCAAGGTACGTAGACCTTCCCACCCGCCCCCCCCACCCCACATCCCCGCCTTCCGCACCCCCTACCCCCTTCCTTCCCGGACACCACACGGCATGAGGTATGTGAGTGAGCGCGTCGTGTGGCACATCTCCAGGCAGGTGGACGAGCTTAAGGTACTTAAATCTTCCCACCCGCGCCCCCCGTCCAACATCCCCGCCTCCCACACCCTCCACCCCCTTCCTCCCCGGACACCACACGGCATGAGGTATGTGAGTGAGCGCGTCGTGTGGCACATCTCCAGGCAGGTGGACGAGCTTAAGGTACTTAAACCTTCCCACCCGCGCCCCCCCGTCCAACATCCCCGCCTCCCACACCCTCCACCCCCTTCCTCCCCGGACACCACACGGCATGAGGTATGTGAGTGAGCGCGTCGTGTGGCACATCTCCAGGCAGGTGGACGAGCTTAAGGTACTTAAATCTTCCCACCCGCGCCCCCCGTCCAACATCCCCGCCTCCCACACCCTCCACCCCCTTCCTCCCCGGACACCACACGGCATGAGGTATGTGAGTGAGCGCGTCGTGTGGCACATCTCCAGGCAGGTGGACGAGCTTAAGGTACTTAAATCTTCCCACCCGCGCCCCCCGTCCAACATCCCCGCCTCCCACAACCTCCACCCCCTTCCTCCCCCGACACCACACGGCATGAGGTATGTGAGTGAGCGCGTCGTGTGGCACATCTCCAGGCAGGTGGACGAGCTTAAGGTACTTAAACCTTCCCACCCGCGCCCCCCGTCCCACATCCCCGCCTCCCACACCCTCCACCCCCTTCCTCCCCCGACACCACACGGCATGAGGTATGTGAGTGAGCGCGTCGTGTGGCACATCTCCAGGCAGGTGGACGAGCTTAAGGTACTTAAACCTTCCCACCCGCGCCCCCCGTCCAACATCCCCGCCTCCCACACCCTCCACCCCCTTCCTCCCCCGACACCACACGGCATGAGGTATGTGAGTGAGTGCATCGTGTGGCACATCTCCAGCCAGGTGGACGAGCTCAAGGTACGTAAACCTTCCCCCCCCCCCTCCCCCCGGTCCCCTCCCCCAGACACCGTACGGCATGAGGTACGTGAGCGAGCACCTCATGTGGCACATCTCCAGGCAGGTGGACGAACTCAAAGCATGTTGACCTCCCCCTCCCTCCCCCCCCCCCCCCCACATTCCCTGTGCGCCTGAGCCAGCGCCCCATGTGGCATATACCCAGCCAGGTATGTATACCTCAACCCACATCTGGTTGCAGAACAGTTATAGATGTAAAACGATAGATGCAAAAGCTATTGTTTACATTTTCAGAAATTGGTCATTCAAAACAAGGGCGTTCTTACGGATCTACGGAAAAGCTTCGACAAGCCGGAACGCATGAGGGAACTCTCCCGTACGCTGCAAAGTAAGGAACCGCTTTCTCCCCAACATTGCATGGTGAAGAGAGTGACTCTTCTCTTCTTCCTCGTCGCATTCTTCCTCTTCTTTATTCTCATTTGCTTTGCCTTCTTCTTTTCCTTATTATCCCTTTTGGTGTCCGTCACAGCCACAGCGTTGTGACTTAAGTTCAACTGTAAAATTGAGACCCCTAAATTCTCCGGATACTTCAACCATAAAACTGACAATTGATTTTCTATGGCGTTGAGAAGTTTTTTTGTTTTTTTTTTAGATCCGGACAGCGTGCTACAGCGGATGACCATCATTGGTGTGCTACTTAGTTTCCGTGGTTTGGCCCAGGAAGCTCTTTGTGACGTAAGCGATTTCCATTGTGACGTCACATTGAACATATGTTCATTGCTGTTACTGACGAGTTTTCGATTTAAATCATTTTTTTTTTCATCTGTTTTGACAAGGCACTGTAAAAAATGGAAGTTGCAGTCTTCTATCCGGTACTGTTAAACCGCCAAATGTTATGAGAAAAAATGCGGTTGTAACAAAATCGATCTATCGTGTATAAGAACAAAGCGTATGGATCTAAAAAAGGAGTTCATGTCGTTCGGTAAGAGTACTATTTTCGCGGAATTCCCAGCATGTCGGCTGGGGGAAAAAAAGCCTAATGCACAACAGACCGAGGTTGGCTGTTAAACAATAACGGGATCCTGATCTAATTGATACACATGACTATTCGTGTACCTGTGTTAGGTCCTGGAGCAACGAATCCCGTTCCTTCTAAGCTCAATTAAAGACTTCCAGCAACACATCCCGAATGGACAGGATTCGATGGTGAGTTAGTCTTATTTCTTTACGTCCGTTATATCAGAGGACTGTGGAAAGTGGATTGGAGGGGGCAGGGGAGGGGGGGGGGTGCGGGCGGGCTGTAGGGATCTCTGATGTTTTCTCTTAAATAAATCTCAATCACTGTAGATTTAGTGTTTCGCTTTCTAACGGAGATTTTTCTTTGGCTTATTAATCACTTGGAAAGTTTTTACTCCGGAAGCTGATATTGTAAGTTATAATTTATTTTTCTGTGTTGGTAAGAAAAAACTAACATCACCAAAAGCTAACGTGGATAATTTTGATTTAACACGAAGATTTTGGGAGCCGTGAGTTCTTGTGTGTGTATGCGTTTCCCCTTTTCTACTTCGCGGACGTGTTCAAAAATTTTGAAATTTGCTAGTTTTGGTAAAAAATCTGACCCCCGAAATTTCGAAACGGAACCTGTGTGGGGGAAATAATATGTTTTTTTTTCTTAACAATAACATTTTTTCTTAATAACAGACAGCTTCGGTAGAAAGTTTACTTCCCATATTATTTCTCCGTTTTAGAGCTTTGAATGCTCGTGAGACGTAAACTTGTCAAAATTCTAGGTAGTCCATTGGTTAACACTCACAACTTCACTTTCTACCTAGACTGTCTGTTGTTCCTGTTGTTTTTCTTCTTTTAGATTAATCACTGAAATGTTCTTGCTCCATTGCCGTAGTAAAGCTGTTTCTTACATCTCCTAATATTGCCCACTTCATACAGACACTCGTGTCTTTTTTTTCTTTTTTTTCATTCTTAACACTCACTCTGTCTCTCTCGTAGCTCGCTTCCATCCGGAGTCAGGTATACGAAGCGCATGCGTGTAAAAACGTTCATGATGGGCAGCAGTTCATGCTGTTCATGACGAACAGATATACCGTGATATTCATCATGGACAGATGTTCATGAGGGGGATGGACTGATGTCCACGGTGTTCATGATGGACAGATGTGCACGATGTTCATGATGGACAGATGTTCATGTTGCTCATGATGAACCAATGTGCCGTGAGATTCATGATGGACAGATGTTCGCGGTGTTCATGATGGACAGATGTTCATCATGAACTGATGGTCACGGTGTTCATGATGGACAGGTGTTCACGATGCTCATGATGGACAGATGTATTGTAATGGTCATGATGAACAGGTGTTCATGTCGTTCATGGTGGACAGATGTTCGCGGTGTTCATGATGGATAGGTGTTCATGATGGCTATATGTTCACGGTGTTCATGATGGACAGATATTCATGTTCATGAACGCTGTACTACCTCGGTTCTTATTGCTGGCGGTCATATGCCCAGAGGCTACTTTCTTGGCTCTTATAAAGACAGTCGACAGAGGACGGGAGAAGGGTCGAGGAGGGGGACTAGGGGGGGCTATTTGTACGCCCCCCTATGGGTGACGTCACGCTGCGTCATAACTGGATTTCAAAAAATTACAAAATAATCAGGAAATAAAAAAAAAACCAAAGCAGTCGCCTGTGTGTATGTGGGGCCGGGGGAGGGGGAGACATTTTGTTTTAACAGATCACCGCTTTTCAAAGCTCTGCGATTGTCTTTAGGCTCAGAAAGAAACTAGCGAAAATTTGCACATTGTTATTATCAATACATTTTATTGATTCGTGTTTTTTTTCGTTTTATGTGTTGTGTAATGTGTATTTAGTACAAAAATATATTTCAAGAATAGCTGGACGACGATGTACGTCATTGGTTGGTTATGACGTATATATGAAGTGTATTGATTGGCTGCCATTGGTCGGGGACCTGTGACGTCATCGGCATCGTGGCGCTGTTCCTGGTGCGACTTGACCCATGTTTTGTCGATAACTTTTCTGTCATCCTGGCGATTGAGTGCAGTTGTTTTTTTGTTTTTTTTTTTGTTGTTTTTTTTGTTTTTTTTTTTGTTTTTTTGTTTTTTTTGTTTTTTTTTTTTTTTATTTCGTTTTTAAGTGTTGCGCTTACATAGTTATACACTAAAACCTCTACATACTGGCAGGGGCTATCGGAACAAGGCAGACTGGCTATGCCGCCAGCAGGCGTGACACTGCCCTGCCAATATGCTCCTCCCCCACCCCCCACCCCCCTCTCTAAATTGCTGCCCATGGCTGTCACAGCTGTTAAAGCAGGGGAAAAGAAGAAAAAGCCTGTGGCGGTAGTTAAGATCTGTGGCGCTCCCTGGCGGAGGTTTTACTGTGCTATGAATTCCATTCAATTTCACCTTGGTGCTTTTCTTTACATTTTTTGCAGTCGAATAAAAGAAAGTTTTGATTTATGGTTAATTGTTAGAAGTATATTCCAGTTTGTTTCGTGGACAAAGTGGTTATGTCTGCGTTTGTTATGTAGTACTATGGTTATAGTTTAGTATTTCCCGCGGTTATATTGCAGTTAATATGTAGTACGTTGGTTATAGTAAAAACACCCTATTATTTAAAATAAAAATATTTCAAGCAAATACGAAAGTAAATATCTTTTGTCCTGGCCGAAAGAATAGCAGTTTAGACACAGTGAGTCTATTCCGGAATAATCGAATGCGCCTTATTTCGCCCAGGACAAAAAAATATCTAAATTGTTATTAACTTGAGACATTCCTATTTTAAATAACATTATGTTAAAAGTATATCCCGTGGTGTATTTTTATATAGTATGGTGGTTAGAGTTCCGTTTTAGAGTTTATGCTTGCAGTTTCGTTTTCTTGAAAGTATCTGTTATTTATCGGCCACCGAAAATCAAGAGCTGTATTATAAGTAGTGGATTTATCTTTTAAAATGAGATGGATATTCAGAGGTATTTTACAGTAAATTTGATACTCTACACAGGGGCTTATTTCTGTCGAGAACTTGCAATCAAAGCAAAAGACAGAAAACGATTACCGGTATTATGGCAAAAGTGGCTTTAATATCCATCAGCGAAATTCAGGTTCACTGATTACTTTATTTTAATTATCTACATAATCTGGGGATTTATTTTGGAAATTTAAAAAAAAAACATGCCAAGTTCTTGCTCTCGCTTTTTCTCCTTTTCATGACGTGGCTGCAATGGTGGCCTCGTTTCTTCCAATCATACACTCGCTCTTCCTCTCAGCTGCTCTGGTTACCTGCCTTAGTTATAACCTCGCTTTTTTTCTCGTCCCCCTGCTCCACGCATGCGCGCACACACACACACACAGATCGTGAGCGAGATGGCGTCGGCCGCCGGCCTACCGTGCGACATCGACCCGGCCCTGTGCGCCGCTCTGCGCGCCCAGAGGACGACGAAGGAGATCGGCGAGGACGACTACAACATCGCCTGCCTGCTCATTGTCTTCGTGGCCGTGGCAATCCCCCGCCTGGCGCGTGCCGAGATGTCCTTCTTCAAGGCCGCGCTAGAAGGTCAGCATTGGCGCGTTTTTTTTGTTTTTTTTAAGCTCAATATCAGATTGGCGGGGAGGAGGAGGGGGGTGGCAGGAGGCGGGGTATCCCGATGCGCCTTCCCCTGCCTCACCTGTTTGGTCTGGTTTTCACACCTCCAATTTTGAAATTAGGACCCTAACTTGCCGAGCACTTCCTGAGATAGCAACCTCCACCCTTCCCTTCCCTCCCCCCCTCTCAACTCCCACCCGCGTTTGCAAAGTCTGCAGATCCTCTTGACAAGTACGTATGAAAGAATGTGGTTATTCATTAACGAACTACTTTTAGTTTAAAAATAATTTAAAAGAGTACAATAAAAAAAGAGATGTTGTAACTCGAAAATATATATATCTCTCAGGTCATGCCAACAACATTCATTGCCTGGCGAAGGCGGTGAATTCATTAGCAGGTGCTTTGTTTACCATCCACGGGCCCGGTGATGTGTATGAGCGGCTCAAGGAATTTCTAGCGGTAAATATTCACACTAGATTCTTCTATAATCGCCCATCTGTGAATATTCTATTGTCATTCGTGGCTTCTTTTTTTATCACTCACTTTGGGACTCTAGTGTCCGAATTTTGTAGTTGAGAATTAACTACGTGGAGCTATGATGCATTATTTTGTGGTATAATGTAATGTAACCTGAATTTCGCACAAATAGCCTATTTGTACAGGGCCGACGTCTGAAGTTATGGGTCATATAAAATGTGACAAATACCTCGTGCGTCTGGAGAGGGGGGTGAAAAAAATCTGAAAACTGGCGGCCGTACATTAGAACAAAAAAACACTCGGGAAACTCAATATTTTGTGCACAAAAAAGCAGTGATCGTGAAGACTAGACATAAGCTATTTTTAGTTTCATTTTAGGAAAATAATTTTTTCGAAGATATTTATGAACATGGCATTGAAGTAAGATGTCTGCCTTCACTTTACGTGACGTTCTGTCTTAGTGTTTTTGTTTATGCGTTTGTTTTAGCTGGCGTCTTCCAGTTTGTTAAGACTCGGACAGGAAAGAGACAAAGAAGCAACAAAAAACAGGGAGTCAGTCTACTTACTCCTAGATGAGGTACGCAGTGAATTCATGAGTAGGATAATGCTTATTGACTGAATGTGAAATCCAAATTTATTTTGCAGATTATTTGGTGTGACAAAAGGGTAAACTTTCAGTGTTCGATATATTTCTTGTGGGATATTTCTGGTCGCCTCTATTCAGATTCCTTCCAGTTAAAATACAAATTAGAGGAAGCTTTAAATGTGACTTTACGGCACCATACTAAGTAGAACTCTGTCGGTGGAACCCTGGGCCACCGTATTTATTGATTTTCAGTACCACACTAAGTAAAAATCTACCGACGGAACCCCTGGGCCACCGTATTTATCAATTTTCAGCACCATACTTAGTAAAAATTTGCTGGTGACACCTCTGGGCCAACGTATTTACTGATTTCTATGGCCATTTTCTTTGTGTTTTGCAGATCGTGCAAGAATCGCCTTTTCTGACCATGGATCTGCTGGAGTCCTGTTTCCCGTACGCCCTGCTCCGGACGTCCTACCACCAGGTGTACAAGCGCACGGAAAAGGCTACATAAAGCGCATGGAAAAGGCCACATAAAGCGCATGGAAAAGACTACGAAAATTGCATGGAAGAGACTACCAAAAAAGCCATGGAAAAGGCTACGCAAAGCGAATTGAAAAGACTACGTAAAAGTTCATGGAAAAAAGTACGTCACGGGAGTGGAAAAGGCTACGTAAAGCGCATGGAAAAGACTACGTAAAAACCTTGGAAAAGACTACGAAAAAGCCATGGAAGAGGCTACGTCAAGCGCATGGAAAATCTTCTTGAAGCGCTGGCCTAAAACACTGCGCTTATCAGAAGCCACGTAAAGTGCTTACCCAAAGCTGCTTAAGCGCACACCAACTTCGAGTACCGCGCTTCAAGTACTGTAACCCATTTCGAGTACTTAGTACTTGTGATTAGGACAGTTATATAGCTATCACTATATTTTTTCCAAGGTGAGATTGAGGGGTGGGGGTGGAGAGGAGGGGGAGGGGGGCGGGGGCTAAGGCACGTGGAACATCAGTTCGGCGAAGAAATAAATATAAAGGTTAAACAAAGTACATGTAGTGAGGCAAAGCAATAGTTATGAATAGTAACGTGCTGAAGTAAAAATAAAATATTTCTGAGAGTGGTCATGGTCTAACGTAAGCTCTGCGATAAAATGTTTGTTTTGAACGTGTCCTTTCTGTTTTGAACGTGTCCGTTGTGTCTGTTCGAAGTGTCTGCTCTGTCCATCAAGTTTTGTTGGATGTAACTGTCAAAAATGTCAAAGTATTATTTTAAAATAGTAGTAAACTATAATTTAATGGAAAAAAAATCAGTTAATACGATTGCAGTAGAAGTAAAGAAAGCCGCAAGATATCGCCCACATGACGTCATGTTACACTCGAGGGGTGTCGCGTGATTATTGCCTTTAAACCCTAAAACATTTCAAAATGAATGGGGAGAATTCTTCAGATCCGGAAGGTATCCATAGTGGTGACGTGAAGGTACGGGAAAAGATGCCTGAGTGTACATGGTCAATGTGCGAGAACCTATGTGGAAGGGCCAGTGTGCTGGGCTAATGTGTTCGGGTCAGTGGGCCAGAGCCAGTGTCGTGGGTCCTTGGACAAGAGTCAGTGTGCTTGGTTCAGTGGAACAAGAGCCAGTGCGGTGGGGTTAGCAGGCATGGGTCAGTGTATTAGAATCAGTGGGCCAGGACAAGTGTGTTAGGCTAATGTCCCTTGTGAGTGGGACATGGTTAAGGTGCCAGGCTAATGTACTTGTGTAACTGGGCCAGAGCCATTGATGTGGTGTCAGTAGGTCAGGGTCAATGTTCTTGGGTCTGGGGGACAGGACTAGGGTGCCAGGCTAATGTGCTTGGCTAATTGGGCCAGAGCCATTGCGGTGGGGTCAGTAGGTCAGGGTCAATGTTCTTGGGTCTGTGGGACAGGACTAGGGTGCCAGGCTAATGTGCTTATGTGATTGGGCCAGAGCCATTGCGGTGGGGTCAGTAGGTCAGGGTAAATGTTCTTGGGTCTGTGGGACAGGACTAGGGTGCCAGGCTAATGTGCTTGGCTAATTGGGCCAGAGCCATTGCGGTGGGGTCAGTAGGTAATATTTCTATTTTGATACAGATGTTCGTCTTTGTACTGTGGGTCTTATGTAGAGAGAAGAGAGTGACATTATTTTACACGTAGCACCTCTAGTCATTGTATTCAGTGCAAAGCTAACAAGGAACTGTTACATAAAAATGTTATAGTTAAAAGACTAAATAAATTGCAGTAGCACTGAACGAACGATCGTTATGAGCTCCAGCCGGGGTTTTAACCCCTAAGGTGGTGGGGTGGGGGTTGGGTTGTAGACTTGAGTGTTTTCTGCCCGACTGTTTTCCCGTTCATCCATCGGCTGTTATTCCCACCCTGATAATCCATTTTCTATGATACTTGGTGCACGTGCACCCCCCCCCCCCCCCCCCATCTCCCATTCGGAACAAACGAAAGAAAAAAGAAATATAATTCTCGTTGAATCACAACAAAAAAAGTTTTAAACAATTGTGAACAGAAAAGAAAGAAATCGGAAGGATAAAATATAATTACGTTGAAAAACAGAAACCAAATCCAAAGCAGAAAGCCAAAATAAGGTAAAATTTGCCTTTCTTGGTTTAAAAAAATATACAATTTAACGTGACACATTCTTTATTGCTATTTCCTGCATAAAAACGAGATAATTGCAGTAATGCTTAGGTTTAAATATATGGCGTCTAATTCATGTATTCTGCTTTAAATATAAAACCAAAACTTTCAAAAAATTATTTTGAAATAAAAAGTGGATTTAAAAAACACACACACAAAATGAAAAGAATTTGCGGCGTAATCTTATAGGTAAAGATAACTTGATACGATTTCGTCTTGAAAATGACAGTAGCGTTGACTGGAAATGGGTGTCCTAATTGAGACAAAAACATAAACACACGCAAAACAAACACACACAAATATATATATATATATATATATATATATATATATATATATATATATATATATATATATATATATATATATATATATATATATATATATATATATATATGTAAAAGGAAAATACCATAAGGACAAATAGATAACACATTCTTTTAGTTATAACAATGAGTAATTTTAAAGAAGGCTCAGATCATGTTTGTGGAAGGAGCTCAGATACGACTGAAAATTTGGTGCATTTTTTGATACAAGGAAATACCTGCTCGCGATCAGAAAATGTTCATCTGATTATTGCTTTTCGCTTGGAAACTTCTCATGCTTACAAAACAAACTATCTTTCAGCTGGGTAAACACAAACAGGTCTTGTTGCACGCCTTTTTTTCTATTCGTGCGATTTGCTCTGATATCTTAAGGCCCGATAAGATATTGAGCCAATGCACCTCTACAAATAACGTTGCTAAATAAACAAGTGTAATGAACACCATGCGACTGCTGATACTCATTTCCTCCTGCTACTGTTTGTCTGCTATATTTGCGATTCACTCACAGCCCACAGGTTCATGCACTTCATAGTAAAACTGCCCGTATTTGAACTTTTTTAAACCGAATTCAGAATATCTGCCTCTCACATCACCCCCTCCCCCCCTCCCTCCTCAATAATTTGCAATACCAGTTTATAACTGACACCAGTGTATCTTTTTTTTCCAAATTCAGTCCCGGATATATTCGGGGTTTTTTTTTTAGCAGTCTATAATAATCGGGATGGCCCTAAATAGAAGTCTGCCTGTGCGGCTATTATGTGAGTGTGTGGATGGTTTGCTTTAAGTAATTTTGAAATCTCGCTTGTAGGGGGGTTTTGCCAGATCGTTCAAATAATGTCCGTGTATGTTTCTTGAACGGTCCATAGGTAGTTCTATGCTGGGCTGGTTTTTTTTTTTTTTTTTTTTTTTTTGTTTGTTTGGTTTTGTTTTTTTGCGACTAAACTTAAAAAGGAATATTTCCATGACGTCACATAATGTCAGCCAAAGCAACAAATGGAACCAGAAACATTCCTCTTTTCCAGACACCATGGTGACTAAAAGCAAATCTTTGTTAAATATTCAGGGGAGCCCTGTTAACCTGATTGTCACATCGATCAGCCATCTGAATAATTTCCTATCACGCTTTAGCTGTGCGTTTGCACGCGCCATTCATCAAATGCAATTACTTGTAAACCAAGCACGGGCAATCGTTTCCCCAAAACCATTCACTTGATTTAATAATCGACAATCTGTCCAGTTTGATGGCAAATTGCAAAATAAACGACCCACATGTTTACGTCTGAAAAACTAGTTCCGTTGCCATGACAACAGCACGCGATTTTGTGTTATTAACAGGCGGTTTACGAGTAGTGTTATGTTTCTAATGCCATAATTGCCTCAAATCGATGGCAAAAAATAATTTACGCGGATTTCTCTTCACCCAATGAACAAAACAGAAAGAAGAAGTCGCAATGAAAGCTGATGGCAGGTAATTCATAGCTGCAAAAAATGTATAGAAAACCTCGGAAGATCCATCTGCCAAATAATAACGAACATATACGACAGTGAAAAATCCTGGAATTTGACTCCGTAAAGAGCTACAATTTTTCCGTTCTGAAAACGGCTTGAAATTGACAAAAAATGTTTTTAATATCCTGATATCAGTTTTCAAGGCAGCTCGTATCGATCGATGTCATTTTGGAGTTCGGGTTCGTGACGTTGACACTTTCGCTGAATCATCAATTCGACGCCAAAACGACAGTCGAAAGATAATTGGGAAAAGATACGTGTTTTGAATAGTAAAAAACATTAAATTTTACAACGGTTGCTCTCTACTGGCGCAAATTGGGCCACTTCTTAAATAAAACCACTTTTCAGTAGTTCCATTCCTGGTGCCTTCCATTATGTAGAACGTCATAAAACGAACTCCCTGTAAACCATACCACTGTAGTTCAGCCTAAATCCCAGCGGTGGTCCTATTTCCGGGGTTATTTTTATTGAAGATTTCAAGTACGATTTCTATAAAGGCAGTACCTTTATCGATTATTCATTCTCATTTTTAGCAAATGTAAAAGATTAAGGCAATTCGTGTTTTCAAGCAAATGAAAAATGGAGGTCTACAACAGCACTGATCTAGATTATAGGAAAACAATATTATCGAAATGCAATTAAGCCTTGCGGTGTGAGCTTGTTATGATAAGTGCTTTGCTGTATTAACAGGTGAATGGGCCATACTCCGGCTGTTTGTCCCGTCATCCAGATGTTAGTACGCTAAATTACACAAGAATATCGAATAAACACATCCAGCATGTTTTCAACAGCTTTTAGGGGAGAGGGATGGGGTTAACACCCCCCCCCCACCCTTCATTTAAAAAAAAAAACAAACAATTTTTTCACAATTTTATCTTTTAAAAGTGTGGTGTTGGACCATCAAACCAGTGGTGTGCTTATTGGGTGAGGGGGGGGGGGGGTATGCAACTTTACTAAAAAAAATAACTTTTTTCTAAAGAAACCGAAGTGCTAGAATGAACGTACATGCAGTGACCATTGTTCAAAAACTTATCGCTGTTCTTTTCTTCACATTTATATTTCGTCTATTTCGGGCAACAGGTTATCTTGTGCGCAAGTGGAATGAGAAGTGCCTTCGTTGCTATATATATTTTCTCAGTAATTGGATGTATTAATGATCAAAGAGTTATCAGTAAAAGTAACAGGTACTAAAGAAAGCATGCTGTATCAGCGGGAGATCACTCCTATTATCGCTCAGATCCAGACTCATGCTAAGTGCTACGTCACGGCGTCCGCAGCGCCGACATTCCACAGCTTAGCTAACAAGATACACACAAGCCTGCGCTATTCCAGACTATTCTTATACCGGAGAGGGGGAGGGTATGATTTTTATTTGATTTCGGAGTTTCTGAAGGTTTAGGGGCAAGGTTGGCTTGGGCGGCGGGAACGGGTCTCTCTTTCCAAGCTGCGTTAGTACAAACCTCGCCACTGCCATTAGTGCTGTATGCTACATGGTTATAACATGTGCGAATTATTTTAGACTTACCATATGTTTTCCACATAGTTACCACATGCTAACCTACATATCGGGTAGATAACCACGAACCGTTGTTTATATTTTAATTGAAAATTTAAATGTGAAGATTTTTACGGTTCATGATATATAATATTGATTTTAAATATATGTGTTAAATTTGTATGTCAACATAATTCAGAAACTGTTGGTGTGTCTACACGAGGCATACGCCGTTGATGTGTCAACACGATACAGTCTATTAGTGTGTCAACACGATGCACAGACTATTGGTGTGTCAACACGGTGGATACAGTTAGTGTGTCAACAAAATACACAATCTGTTGGTGTGTCAACATGAGGCACAATATGTTGGTGTGTCAACATGATGCAAACTCTGTTCGTGTGTTAACACGATGCGCAATCTGTTGGTGTTTCAACACGATGCACAGACTGTATGTGTCAACACGATGCACAATCTGTGGGTGTGTCAACACGTGTGTTCACCATGTGCACGGTTCACCCATGTCTCTGAATGATACCCAGAATATGTCTGCGACATACAAAGTCCACATCAACTACAGCTTTTCCACAGACGCCCGGCAAAACACTTTTCATCTACATCCACTGAGATGCATAGGTTTTTTTTGTTTTTTTTTCTTAAAATCAAAATGCATATAATTACTTTTCTGGGTGTACTTTTTAACGTTTCATTTTAAAGAAAATGTTTTGGTTTCATCCATGCTTAAGCGGCAATTATTCCCGCGCAAACATCGAAACCACGTGACAACTGTCAGCCAATCGTGTGGCTTCATTGCTGTGATAATTTATGTGAAATATTTCTGGTCCGACACCTGTTAATGCGCAAGACATTCCCAAACACAAAAGTGAAAACTTACCGAAATAAATGAGTACAAGCAGTACCTGGTCTTATTGAGAGAAACAAAGAGGAGTATATTCGGATAGGTTATTTGAGGATACATACTAGATAAGGAATTTTGACGATAAAGGTAAGTACTTTTATGTTAAAAGCAAAATTCTTTCTCTCACCGTGTAGCACAAAAACAAATAAAGAGAAAACCAAAGAAATACATGTTTAATATCTTCAAAAAAATATCATATTCTTATATGGACTTTTAGAAATATGTAATCTGGACCATTTCATAGACATGAATTGTGAAATAAAAACTGAGACATTCACATGAAATAAATTAGTCCAATACAACATGGCGCACGAACACAGCTACTAACAATTGCCGCCATGACAGTTTTCTAGCAATAATATAAACGGACATAAAAATTGTACACTGAAAGTCAGAAATACACTTTTCAAACATGAAATGTATTTACAGCCTTTTTATAAAGTTTCGAATCAATTTTATTTGTTTTTGCTGAATTTTAAAAGTCAGAAAAACATTTTCTGCTTAAAAGAGAAAACTTGTTAATTTGGAGAAACATTAAATGTTTGGACTTAGGTGCATAATACAGAAATTACACGATCTGTATTAAAGAAACCCTACTTTTTGTTTACAAAAAGCATGTTTATATGGAATAATTTTAAAAAAAAAGCTCATGTTTTTTTCTCTAAACGAGAACATGTATTCGCCGAACGCTTTATTTGTTCTTGTAGTTTGTATGAAAAAAATATCAGATTTTTTATTCTTTCTCCTTCACTCTACACCATAAGAAAATTGCAAATCTATTTTCTAGATCTATTTTAAAATCCCCCCCCCCTCCTTCCCGGGCTTCTTCGGCTTCACAAAGCAGCAGGGCTATTCCATAACCCAACCCAACAGTGTTTCAACTTTACGATGACCACTGTACGTCAGACCGACTGATTCTCCGCTGTTTTGAATACTTTGTCGTATCACCTCTTATCTCTGGAGTACGATTTTAGCTGCCACGCCTCACTTATAGTTTCAGGGAACACGACCCACCCACCCTGTCTCTTCCCGTGGGGGGGGGATTAATATGCAAGCACACGTTTCCAAAAAACGAGCAGAAATTGGAAATTTTAAGGGCTAGATGAGGTCCGCGCGGAGTGCTAATTTGGTAAAAAGTGTGCACCATTTTCATGCAGTACTTTCCCACAAAAAGGGGGTTTCTTACAGAATTGCACTCCACGTTTAGGGTCATTTAAAAACTTCATGACACGCATGGTAACCAAGTGGCACGTGAGTGGCCATCCCGGCATGAACCCAACCTGCACTCCCCATCAATACCTGGATCCCACTCCCCGCTCCTCATTCCCAACCCTGAGAACATGATCCTCCTCTGTATTCCTCATCCGTACTCCTGGAATAGGAATTTAGCCCTTATGTCTCACTCCTATCGGCGGAGAATATAATCCTATCCCCTATTCTTCATCCGTACTCCCGGAATAGGAATTTAAACCAAATATCTCACCTCTTTCCCCGAAAATCATGATCTAATCCCTTACTGCTCATCCGTACCCTAGAGCATAATCCTGCCCCAGCTCCCACCCCCCCCCCCCCCCCGGAGCACGATTTTAGCCCCTTCGTCTGATGCCTAACCCCGGAAAACATCGTCTAATTCCTCACCCGTACCCCGAGAACAAAGGCCTATCCCTCTTTTCTCATCTGTGTGTCATTGCTAGGATATTTTGCTCAGAATTCACCTATATTTCCTTTACAGTTTGGAACTCCAACCGCCACAACCTTGAGCAATATTTTCGGGGTGGTCCGAATCAGAATCTAGGGATTTTGGCAAATATCAAGCAATATTTGCGTGTAATTCATTTTATTCGAAGGTGACATTTGCGTGAATCAAGCAATGCATTTATGGCCGTACTCTGAAAGAGGAATGTTGCAATGGTCAATTTATTCACAAAACATTCATGTGTCGCGAAACTTGTAAATTTTTAATGCATCGATGTGGCCTAAGGGGGGGGGGATGTGACAATGTTAAGAAAAGAACTCATTTGCTTGATAAGTGTAAAGTGCTTCTAGTAAGAAAATGAGCGTGTGAGTTCTTTTCATAACAGAAAATTAAAGTATATTTGGAAATATGTCAAGCATGCTGTAAGACATGAAAGGGCAATTCAGAAAGCCAGCATGCGAAAGTATGTGTTCTTATTTGATTCCGCACAATAAATGGCATTTTAAGGCATTTTGTAGTGAACATGAAAAGCTGGATGGAATGTCCACTAAAAACACGTGAGAGATTAGGGAATTATTTTTCTGTAGAAGTAAAGGGAAAGAAATGTGGCATTTCTTTTTTTTTTTTTTTATACAGCCAGTATTAATTTGTGAATGCTATTAACGAGAAAACATCAAAGAAGTAGGAGCAGCTTTCACGATTTCACGAATTTGCACACACACACACACACACATATATATATATATATATATATATATATATATATATATATATATATATATATATATATATATATATATATATATATATATATATATATATATATATATATGCCTGTGCTGTGTGTATGTGTTATCCCACGAGTTCTTTACTTACTTTCTTTCCTTTGTACAAAATCTGTTCATTTGATTTCGCAATATTTCATTTCTATACAGAGATTTAGCAAGAAGAGCCACGCCAAATCGATTAGAGGAACCGTAACTTAGGTTTTTTTTATCGCTTTTTTTCGACTGACCTCAGCTTTCTCTAGATCAAATACCTTGTAAATATCTTTGACGTTTTTTTTTTTTATGAAACATAACGTCAAACATAAAATATTAGCAGGGCCAAAACTTTTCGACTGGGTAATTTTCAAATGTTATTTAATCAATGGTAATATTGTGAATTGTAAATTCGAGTCGAGACGAAAAGCCTTTTTGTTTTTAGCATCTGAATTTTAACCTTCGTGGTGCATTTTATTTCTGTGGTAAACTGAGTTGCTTTCCAAAGTGGGAATCATCAACGTTCAAATTGAGCCAACATGTGAAACCACATGCGGGCGGCAACATTGTATAAATTAGTCAAATAAGCTTCCTTTGTGCGAATTAATGAAAAGGTCCCAATTATTCGCATCAATATTTGCAGTAAATAAAAGACACTTTGTCAGCAACACCAAATTTCGTTAGAAGTGCTCATGTGATGTTGAAATTCAACATAACCTCAAGATAAGATGTTATAATGTTATCATGCAGATAAATTCTTTTGACGATACAGAACTTTTAAGGCCATTATAGGCTTTACGAAAACTGCACGAATGCACATAATTGTGTAGGGGCAACTTTTGGGATTAAAACTGTCTGTTTTTCGATGCACTGGGATGAGGCATTTTAAACGAAACCCATTCACAATCTCTTTGTTACATTGAATTTATCTAAGTATCCTCATGATTGCGTTCTAATATCGTAGTAATCTGTGATGCGATGATATTTGTCTATAGCACGATAGCATTAACGTGTAACATGAAAGCATATCTCCAAATGAATTGGCAATTAAACTTAAAACGTACTGATGTGGAGTTGTAATTATCTACCCTTGAGTGTCGCTTCTATCCCTTTCGAGTGTCATTGCTAAGTTCATTTTTCATTGGTCCATCGGTAAATATATACGTGGATTGTTTGCCAGAAAAAGGCAGGAAAAAACAGTCTTATTTAACACAACTTTTTGTCGGTCTTTTTTATTTTTTAACCATTTTTTTTGTTGTTGAAAATTCCGTTTTCGGCATTGGTTAAATATAATTGAACTTTTTAAGAATTTCACATTTCCACCTCTCCCTCATCCCCTGCATAGAAAATTTGTGATTTGACCCATTCCCTCTGACATAAGTATATACATAGCCAGAGACACCACTTCTCCTCTCGTACCTACCCTATGGATGGCCTCTTATTCTGTTGAAACGTTGGTCTCTGAAAAAAAGAATGCAATCGCCAAACAAAATCAAACTGGTTTTGGAAAGAACTATTTGGAACTTTAACAATCCGACTTAGTCAGTCCTATGTGCTCGGAAGATGAGAAATAAGGGTTTTGTGAAAGAACCTTCGAAATGTAGCGGCAAATTGTGGCCATGTATTAGTTCCGAGATAGGAAAAGTTAACCCATTCGTGCCTCGTAAGTTGGTATCAGAGCGCATACGTCTACCTCAGGCATGGTTCGAATCCATGACCTTTACTATATGGCGTTCTACTATTGAGGTGGGACACCAATCACGAGAAACAAGGTTAATTTTTCTCCTCCCTGTAAACCGAAAACATTCCTGCACCACCACAAAAAAAAAAAAAAAAAAAAAAAACGCGCATGTTCCTTAAAGCACTTCACTTCTTAAAATTTAGCCACACTTGAAAGAATGTTTCTTCTTTAAAATATACTGGCACCATTTGCGCATCTATGAAAAGATTCGGAACTGACTGGAACGCCCTCTATATTTCTTGTCGATCCCGATCCGTTGGGGTTGGCACCGCTTGGCCGGAATTTTCGTAAAATTGACGCTGCAAAGACTTACTAGTGAAACACACCGCTCAATGCCATAAATGTTATTTAAAAAAAAATTGAAAAATTAAAGAAAAAAGAACGATTGTCGCGACTATGCTAACATAATGAATGAATGAGTTCATCAAATTAATAAGTGATTAACAATTTCTTTCAAGTGTGTCTCAAGATAATTAATGTTTTGAGTACGAAGCAAAATTTGCCCTATGTCATGAAGTGGGGTTGAAGAGTGGTGATCAGCTCAGTGTAATTGTATCGTAGTCCCATATTTTCGGGCCCGAAGCCGGTTTTTGATAGTGATGGGTTTTGTCAATTATTAAGCGAATGCAGTGTTATACACAGAGGCCATTTGGTATCATATGTGTTACCATGCGTGTCCAAAAAATGAACAGAAAGGGGGCAGGGGGTAATTTTGAGGTTAGACGCGGTCCGCGCGGAGTGCCGGTTTCGTTTAAAAAGTGGGGGAGCAATTTTCATTCAGTACTCTGCTTTTCTTACAATAGGGGGGATTATTTCGGAATTCAAAGTTATTATTTCAAAATTAGCACTAGAGTTTAGGGGTCGTTTTAAAAAGGCATGAAAGCGCATGGTGGCCAGCTGGTACTGAGTGCCCCCTCCCTCGGGTGTTATATAATCTACCCTGGAATTCAAAAACATGAATGATCTGTGACATTTTATGACGTTTAGAAGCGATATTAAAATCACTGATTATGGAGTAGTTACTTTCTTTGAACGGTGATAGTTTGCCTTAAATTTAGTGAAATCCTAGTTAGCTGTTTAATTTCCTTTTTACGTCTGTTTTTACAGGTCACAGCAAGAGTTACCTTTCCAAACACACTAAAACACATATCACTGCAAAAAAATCAACCATGCCTGACCAGCGTATATTTGACCTTGAGGAAGCGGTCAAGGCCTGGGCGTGGGACGAATACGTCAATACCGAGAGTCGCACACAGAAGAAACTACGTCAAAAAGAACAAAAGAACCCAGGAATGTACGTCGGAGTGAATATAGACTGGACAAGTGTTAAATTCCGTGACGAAAGCAATTGGCCTCGCCTGCTAGAATCACCGTTTAAAGATGAAAATCAGAACAAAGATAGTGACGACAAGTCAGCCGTAGATGCTGTCTCCCGAGTGTGTGACGTGCGTCAGCGTGCTCAACATGGCGAAACGCACGTCAGTACATTGTTCCAAACGAAGTTCACAAATAACACGGAAGATGAACAGGAATATACCATGAAAACAGAGAAAACGACGCGTTCCGAATGCACCACGGAAATAGAAAATTCCTGGTCACGAAGCTGGGAAATGGGAATCAATTTGAAAACCCCTGGCGAAATCCTTGAAGCTAATGCTGGTTATTCGCGTGAAGTTTCGCTGACTAATACAGAAGGTCAAACTTTTGAAGAAGAACTACACTGGGGAGTTGAAAGTCAAATCAAGGTCAAACCAGGTCACGTGGCCGAAGCCTCATTGGTTGTCAATGAAAAGAAATACAACGGTGATTTCACTGTAGAAAGTTTTATTCGAGGAATGGTTTATATCACTTTTACCAACCACCGTGATAACAACGCACTCATAAAAGCCACCGGCGAAGAAATCGTAACCATGGTGGACTGGTTCACGCAGCGGCAACGCCGGAAAAGCATAGTGTACCCGTATGTGCAATGTGACAACGACACAGTCAAAATCACAACCAAAGGCGTCTGTAAGTTTCGATTTGGGATAAAGCAAGAGGTCTGTGTGGATCAAACACCACTTTAGAACACTCTAATGGATCAGCTCAGACTTTTGGTGCCTTATGCCAATCTTTAATTTAACCGAAACCGAGTTATGAGCTTTTAAACTAGAGGTCACAAATGATACGCTAACGGTGTGATTATGGAGTCAAATGTCAAGGCTCCACACGAAGTTTCTCATTAATTAATAAATACAAGTCCTGTTAAATCCTGTGCATTTAAGTAAAGATCAGAATTTGTATTTATTCAAGTTAATAGTTAACTAGGAAATACATATAAATTTCAAGATGTGAATAAGCAAAATACATAAATGTTAACTTGTGTGACGTCACGTGACGTCATTTGTGACCTTGTGGTGCCGTTTGGAAGTGGCAATGATTAAATACTAGTGAACGTTCCCGATGATTTGGTTGTAACTGGTGGCCATCATTACTATTGTTCCTCCTCTATTCAAAAGCAACGCCCCTCCATCCCTCCCCTCGCGAGTCTAATCAACGTCTCCGGTGCACCATGCCATATACGACAATATGATAAAGCTGTTTTGCACCTGTGTCAGTGTGTTCCCAACGTCTAAATTACGTTTCCACTTTCATATACAACCAGATCCTGACGTTGGTTGGTCCTCGCAAAGTTAACTAGAATTTGGGTCCTGACCACTTAGACTTTCCGGGAGATTTTGGTCTTTTCAGGATCTGCCCAAATTCGTCGGAACTGAGCAGTAAAATACATGGAGTTCCTTTCCACGGCCAAGTTGCCTTCTGTTTGTTCAACACACATCCGCGTTCACAGATCAATGATCAGTCAATTAAGTCTACATATGACGTCAGTTTTATTTTTAACATTTTTATTGGAAAAAAACTGGTTCGTTGCGAGTTTATCGCGTGTTTAAAATAACAATAAAGCAACCGACTAAACAGTTTCACGTTTATTTCTGAAACACTGAGTTAAAAATTTATGAAAGTATTAAAATGATGTCTTTCTGTACACAACACAGGACAGTGCGATCTCATGTTAGAAATGTTGCTACACACTAAAATCTCACAATCCTGCCCTCGCCAATCGAGAAGGAAAAGACTTGGGTAAAATTCAATCAGCGTGTAGGAGGCATTTCCATAATGGCAACACTGCTGTAGTAAACTGAACACATCTCCCCCACCCCCTCCCCCACCCCGAAACCGCGTATGGCTTCTCGCATGGAAAAGCTCCTGTACTCAATTTTAAAGCATAGCTGTTATCCCCAAGTGACGTCATCGGGGAGGATACCAAAGAGAGACTCTTTCATTTACCACAATACATGACGTCACAATATGGCTGAATTACCAGTAAGCATTCAAACATTGAATGATACAAACAACATTTTACACAAGTGATTAAATCCTTAAATTTTATAAAGCTTAGAACTTCATCGTGTTGAAACAGCTCAAACAACAGAAACACACTTGAATGTTTTTTTTTTTTTTTTTTTTTTTTTGTAGATTCGAAGATTTGCAATCCCCACCCCTTCGCGCATGCACTCATATACACTTGGCTAGAGCCCTGGTTCGAAAACTACACAGGAAAAAATGATTGATTTGGGGGCAAAATGCAGATAAACGCTCCGCATCTTAACGGGTTCAGCAGTTAAATCAACATCTCATCACGAACACAACTGAACAAAAAACTAAGTTGTTAGCGACTGAGAGTCATCAATGTTACCCCCTTCCCCATCCTAATTAAAAAATGCCCACTTCACATGGATTAATAAATACTTATTTCAACAGCTCCCTTGAATCCTAATTATGTTGTTCCTCTTTGGCATATCGCAAAGAGAAAAAATCAGTCCTCAATACAGCCCTATATAATTTCAGACTCCAGCCATTATACTTCAACCACGAATATTGAAATGGTCCCTTAGTTATTCTTTCTTGATGAGATACTGGTAGTGGCCTCCCCACGACGTCGGTTTCTTCTTACATAACTTTATCATGATTCTCTCATCTTTGTACTGCAAACAGAAAAATATAAACATATACATTGCAAGAAAAAATAAATACATAGTTACGTGTAAACTTTGTCTCCCTAATTATGCTCTGTAAAAAACAAAAATCCTGTAGTAAAGCAAAGGCCTATAGCCCTATCAATCAATAACAAATATTGATTGATCACCATTTACTTCAAATATATAAATAATCTGCTTGCGGCCAAGTTTCTGCATATTGTAGCTAAAATCTATTTTCCCACGTTTAACGTTCATTTAAATTCATTACAAGAGATTTTTGCACGTGAGTTTTCAGTAGTTTTTTACTCAGCTTATTCGAATCATTCTGATTGAGTTTCTAAGTGATACAAATTAACGAACATCTATTGAATATCAAAACCAAGGCAACTCCCATTTAGGAAAATGAAAGCATTTCGGCCTGTTGTACAGACATGACTGCATGATGTCATGCTAGTGACTTTTTCAAGACGACGTACTTTGATTTCTGATTTGGCTTTGTCCACATCTTCCGGCAGTTGCTTCTCATACGCGTATTCTTTACCATCCTCATGTGACGTCACCCTGATGCTAATTTTGCTTTTTAAAAATACAAAAAGTATAGCAAGTTGGTCATTCAAAAATGGTTCGAATTGTTGCAGAAGCCTGCAAAGAGTAATGGGCTGAGCGGGGATGATGGCTCAGTAACCAAACCCCACTTATCATGGGTCAGCAATTTATTTAATATATCAGCACCTCAATCAGCTCGATTTACCAATTACATGCATCTTATCAATGCTACGGTGCATTGTGGCTTCATTGTCCGTACAAAGCCAATTATCAGCTATTTATTTTGCATTTTTGACCGGTGTGCTTTTAACTAAAGCCCCCCCCCCCCAGTTAATGCGTACCACTCTTGACTTGGCAATGCACTATAATTTTTTCAGGTGAAGTAATGTGCCTAGGAAAAAACTGGATTCGAATTTAGCCAGGTAACGAATTAACTAGGTATGTACTGATGAAGGCTCACTGTACATTTTTTGACAAAACAGAGGTAAAAACATGGAAACATCCCATCCCCTCCGACTTAGACAGTCACTCATTTCAGATGATCCCTTCAACATTCTTACTCAGTGCTAACATCAGCCACTTTGACATCAGCATTTTTAGGTAGTCCATTCCCGAACAAACCACCAGCTACTTTCATGTTTGGAATCTTGAGGTGTATAGTGCAATACCCATCTTTGGGCCGATCGTCATCAAATGTCACTGTTGTAACAATGAAAATCAAGTGGCGTATTTAACATGACAAGCTGATGTGCGACAAAAGTTGTACAGATAACAAATAAGAATTCCCCACAGTTCTGTCGATTTTTAAGTATAATAAATAGTCGCATTCATAGGCTGGGAGCATAAATGTCTATGGACTATAGAAAAAAGACCATATAAAAGACCTGTTTCAACTGCACCAATTAATACAATGAACAAAAATAAGATTGTAATTAACTAACCTGGACCGGGCCACTTAGCCCCATCGCCTGTCGCCATATTCAATATAAAATCGTCTATTTTCCCCCAGTCGATGTTTTACATAATTCTGTCGTGAACCCTGCAACATTAGCGAGTTCTGTTAAAACATGTTACACAACACGATTCTAGTGATAGGGGTGTGAGGCCAAATGCCGCACGAATTAGACACCCAGGGCAATAAGCCTAATCACATTCTCGTGCTTCTCCATAATATCGTCGGTGTCAAAACCATTCAAGGCACGAATTAAAGTCGGTAAGGTCAAGAGTTCTCCAAGTAATCTAGCTCAACTGGGATAAAGTCTCATACATTACATAGGAAGATATACCAACATTCGGCCACTGTGACGTTCATACGCAAGTAAAAGAATGGCAGAAGCAAAAAATAGATAACAAATGCTTTCGGGCAGTATTTTTGCAAAAATGTGACAAGTATAGACAGATATTTATATGGACAGAAACATTGAACTGAACAGCACACCAAACTGGCAAAACTGAAAACTTGTTCTTTTAAGTGAAAACAGCGTTTGCACCGGTTATCCAATGTTTATTTGCAAAGTAGAAGCCACGCAATTCACAATGGCATTCTTATTATTCTTATTATGCATTTGAAGCTTAAAACTATTTGTTAAAACTTAAAAATAATTTTTAAAATAGCATACGGTTGTTACGAACCCGATCGTTCCCCAGTGCAAGCAAGATTTGAATTTAGGCGAAATCTCTATATCATTTCTTTCATTTTTACCCGGTTACTTTTATTCCAATTTTTGCGCGTTCCCAATAAAAATGCGCAAAAATCCTGCGTTCCGAATAAAAGTAACCGGGTAAAAAAAGAAAGAAATGACTGTGACAGAGAGATTTCGCTTAAATGACAAATTTCTTGTTTACCAAAGAGCAATCAGGTTTTTAACAACCCGTATGCTATTTTAAAAATGTATTAAACGTTTTAACAAATAGTTTCAAGTTTCAATTTCGTTTATGTTTCGAGTATTAGCTGTTTTTGCTAATGCCCTGATTTGGCTTATGGGAGTGAAAATTTGGGCGATAATTGGGTATCGTCAATACGATGTACATATGGCCACAGTTGGAAACTAGTGTTGACACACCATGTAATTATCACAACAACATGCTATTACTGACTGTGTTTAATTTTTCGGAGGGGGGGGGGGGGTGAGAGAAAATAAATTTCGTTAACTAACTGGAGACTGAAATCCTGAATTTATCTTTCAAACTAACATCCCGTTCGTTGTTGTCCAACAGCCGACCTCTAACAAAGACATCCCGTTAGCACAGTTTTCAAAACGCCACAGATAAACTTTTAATGACATTAAATTGGTTCCCACAAGGTACTTTATTAACGACGCTTGACGGTCTATAATGACATGAGCATTAAGGGGCTGTAAGGAACAATACACTCTCTCAGTTAACAATGAAAAAACTACGTTCCTGTACCAAAGAACAGAAATATCAATTCTTCAGAAGCAACGATTTCTTGGGGGAAGTGTGGAATATTAAACAATAAACACACCTCATACGTAGTGCAAATGATCCATGAGCCAAATTACAATGTTAACATCAGGTTAGGTCAATTGGAAAAATAGCGAAGTTTATTGTGAGGTTAAACTCCTATGAACACTTACCAGAACTTTGCAAGAAAATGCTAAGCAGCATGCAATTTTTATTTCTGACATTCATTTGTCTGGCACTTGCGCATGAGCGTTGTAGTGGTTGTATCAGTATTTTTTCTATATCAAATATGCAAATTTTACCCAGGTGACCTGGATTTCATGAAGGATTTCTCACCTGTTGGATTTAAATTCATGCTTTGATTAGTTAACACAAACGAAATTCTCAGGGAGCATGGGTTTAAAATTATTATTTATCGTCAAAAGTGGTCATGCGCTGTGTAAAAATTTGAATATCAGTTGCATTAAATTTGATGAAATGACAACTTCTTTTTTCCTATATCTTCAATGAACACTGAACACAATATAAGAAAATAAAAAGAAAATAAACCTCGTGTTAAGGTGGACATTTTCCACCTTAACAGCAGATTTTATTTAAGTCATGCCATGCCTCAACTTTCGTTGTAAAGTCATTGGCTTCCTAATTAATCCGAAACCTGTCCGGATATAGACTATACCTTCGATTATGACTTTTCTGCTATTGGAATATCCAGTGTATGTTCACGTCGAGATCATATTAACACGAACTAGAGCTTTACTGACGTCTGTTGGTGTTGTGTATGTGGGTTCGTTAAGATTAAATAAAAGACCATGTTTTCAGCTTCATATTTCTTAAGCAACTAAACTACACGTGGATTTACAATGAGTTATACAAGCATTAAAACAAAGGAATCAATTCCAAGAAATACAGGATATAATGACATCACAGGAAATATAGGAAATAACTGATAAACACAGAAACCTCAAATTACAACATTTTTCTCCTTCTTAACAAAAAATCATCTCGACATATTTCCTGCAGCATTTTAACTGATAAACTCATAGCTTAAAGTTACAACACAAGATTAATGTTATACATGACCTTGAAACCTGTTAAGTCACGCTGACATGAGCTGCTTAACACATTCATGCCATTTTGTTTTGACATTTAGAACTGTTTTGTTTTACATTATTTTTAACGACAGTAAATTCAAACAATGTCAAATAACCACAAAATAAGCTAAAACTACTACATGCCTATCTTACATAGTTTCAATCAGCCTAGATGGTTTATTACGCACTCTTGATGGATACCTCCTATTGTTCTCAGAATTTACAGAGACTGATTCATTTCCTTGGTCTTTTCCCTCGGGATCATTCCCTTCACATGTACTGCCACTGTTTCCGGACACATTGCCCTCATGGTTGTTATTTGATACACGTGGAAATAACACTGACTCTAGCTTACTCTCAACAGGGATGTCACTTATTGAATTATCTTTTCGTGGTAAGTCTACATGATAAGTCAAACGAATTTGATCTATATGTCTTTTCCAGATGTTGTTTTCAACTTGAACTCTGTAAGTTACTGGACCTAGTTTTTTCACTATCACTCCCTGTACCCATTTGTCTTTTTGTCTGTAATCCCTAACATAAACAGGATCTCCAACATCTAGTTGTCTCCCCTCTTTATAATATTTTGCTTGTTTTTGTTTTACGCTACGACCTAGATCTGGCTTTAACAAGTCTAGCGGTGTTCTCAATCTTCTTCCTAAAAATAACTCAGTGGGTGTAACATTTGTAACTGTGTGTGGAGTTGATCTATAACTCAGTAGAAAACGAGCTAATCTTTGACCTACAGTACCTTCTAAATTTTTCTTGAGATTTGTTTTGAACGTTCTCACTACTCTCTCTACCTCACCGTTGGAAGCTGGATGTGCTACTGGGCTTAAAATGTGTTTTATCCCTAAACCTTTCAAATAGTTTTCAAATTCTGCGGAAACTAGTGAAGAGCCATTATCTGTCACAATTTGCAGTGGTAACCCATGTGACGAAAACAAAAATCTTAGAGCATTAATAACACTCTCAGAGGAAATAGAGTTCATTTTAACCACTTCTAGCCATTTTGAATACGAATCTATGATTAACATGAACATATTTCCTTGAAACGGACCTGCAAAATCTAAATGCACTTTGGCCCATGGCTGTGAAGGCCATGTCCAATTATTAGGCGCTGCACTTGGCATTGCTGCATGCTGCCTACAAATTGAACAATTTGCAACACATTGTTCTATTTGGTGGTCAATATTCGGAAACCACACATGCATACGAGCTAACGACTTCATTTTCACAATACCCCAATGACTCTCATGCAACTGATTCATAATCATATCTTGCAACTTGGGTGGTATTACTACTCTGGAACCTCTCATCAAACATCCTTCTACAATGGTTAATTCATCACGCACTTTTACATACGGACTGAAATCTGAGTCTAACTCTTGTGGTTTTGGCCATCCATTTAGAACAAAATGCATAACCTTACTAAACACTGGATTCTGAGCGGAAACACGTGCAACAGTTTTCGCATCTATCGGTAAGCTGTTTACTTGCTTACACATGAATTCGCTGGTCTCATAATCAATATCGCGTTTTGGCAACTCAGTACTGTGGACTGGTAACCTTGACAGCAAATCTGAGTTCACATTCAGCGCAGATTTTTTGTACACGATTTTGAAAATATAACCAGACAAAAGAATAGCCCACCTTTGTATTCTGGTTGCTGCAGTAACAGGAATGTTACGTTTCGGGCTAAAAATATACGTTAACGTTTCGTGATCTGTAATCAACGTAAATTCCCTAGCGTAAACGTATTGATGAAATCGATTGATTCCAAAAATAATCGCTAATCCTTCTTTTTCTAACATGGAGTACGCACGTTCTTGTTTCGTCAATGTTCTCGAAGCGTACGCAATTGGACGTTCCATGCCTGTGGTTGAATCAGGGTGAGAAATACACGCACCTACCGCATATTCTGACGCATCGACACTGAGGTGTAATTCCTTCTTCGGATCATAATGCACTAGTATGGGTGACGTCACTAATTTGTGTTTTAACGTTTTGAATGCTACGTCACACTGTTTGGACCATTTCCAAACCGTCTTTTCAGCTAGCAATTCGTTCAGTGGCGCTGACAACGTACCTATGTTCGGTATGAACTTTCTGTAATAATTTAGGCACGACAAAAATGATTTCAATTGAGACTTGCTTTCAGGCACTTTCATGTCTAGAATTGCTTTCGTTTTCCTAGGGCTTGGATGTATTCCCTTTGCGTCCATAACAAACGAAAAATATTCTACTTTTTCTTGCATGAAAGTACATTTCTCAGGGTTAAGTTGAATACCATACTTGCTGAACCTTCCCAAAACCTTTTCCACATTTGCAAGATGTGTTGCATCATCGGGACCCGTGATGATGCAATCATCCAAAATGCACCCCACATTTGGAATACCTCCAAAATTTTGTCCATGACCTCTTGAAATTCCCCAGGTGAACTAGCTACCCCATACGGTAACCTACGGTGACAGAACAGACCTAGCGAAGTGTTAATTGCAACCAACTTTCTAGATTATTTGTCTAGCAAACACTGTTGATACGCTTGTCTTAAATCCAGTTTCGTGAACTTTTTACCCCCATTCAAATTCACAAACAAATCTTCAGCCTTGGGTAACGGATACTGCTTGACCTCAAGCTGGTCATTAATCGTGACCTTGAAATCCCCACAAATTCTAATTGACCCATCCGGTTTGACTACTGGTACTATTGGAGATGCATAGGGCGAATAATCAATTTTCTCAAGTACCCCCTCTTTCTCGAGCCTACGGATTTCATTTTCTACTCTTTCTTTCAATGCATAAAGTACGGGTCTGGGTTTATAAAAACGCGGTGTTGCCCCCTCTTTAAGCGTTAAATGAATTTCGATACCCTTTACTGTACCCAACTTGTTTTCAAAACACGAGTATTTGTTTTTAAACTGGGACAGCAGACTGGGTTTTGCATACACCTGCTTAACAGCATTCCAATCTATTTTAATTTCTTTCAACCAGTTTCTCCCAAACAGACAACCTGCACCTTGCTTTACCACAATAACCGGCAATTTACAGCACTGACTGCCATATTCTACAGTTGCATCAAACTGTCCCAACACAGGAATGTCCTCGAAAGTGTATGTCTGTAATTTGATACCGCACTTAGACAGATTAGTGTTGTTAAATTTTCAGCGATATACCTCCTCTGACATTATAGTGTGTGAATAGCCTGTATCTAGTTCAAAATTGACAGATACACCATTTATTTTTACGCCCACCATTATTTCTGGCATCTCACTTTTGTTTACACTTTTTACGTTTAAGTTAAGCCAGTTTACGTCACTTTCTTCAGTTTCACTACAGTCATTTTCAACAACATTTTTTACACCAACCTTTGAGGTCTTTTTCTTCATTTTAGAAAAAGTTTGTTTTGGCCTCGTTCCAGGAGAGGCACTCTGTGCTGCGGGTTTACCAGCAACGGTCGCATTAGTACATTTACGGCTGATGTGTCCCGTCTTCTTGCACTTGTGACATACCGACTGCTTGTGGAAACAGCTGTCTGGGTCGTGACCTGTCCTCCCACATCGCCAGCACTCCTTTCCCTGCACTTCCTTCACTGGAACTGCTTCGTGAATCATCGCGGAGTGTCGGTTGGCTACTTCCATCGACTGGGCTAATTCCAGAGCCTTTTGTGCGTCGAGTTCCTTTTCACTGAGCAATTTTTTTCTTATTCCGGAATCACGCACTCCGACAACAAATTGGTTCCCAGAGCTTTATTTAAAAACTCGCCAAAATTACAAGTGTCTGCCACGTTTCTTAGTGCTTTCATATACTCAGCAGCAGATTGGTTGTCTGACTGCACAGTTTTATGAAACTTGTAACGTTCAATGATTTCTGAGGGCTTGGGTCTTACGTGTTGATGAACGAGTTTCACCAAGTCCTAGTACGTCTGGTCCTTGGGCTTTTCAGGAGCCAGCAAATCTTTCATAATAGAACAGACTTTAGATCCACAGACCGTTAGTAATATACCGCGTCTTTTTCCTTGACCTTCTATTCCATTAGCTTCAAAGTACTGTTCCAGTCTTTCAATGTAACCTTCCCATTTCTCCGACTCCTCATATTCGGACAATTTTCAAAACACTGTGGCATTGGCCATTTTAGATCAAAACAAAAGTGTTCACAGCGTAGTGACCTAATTTTCAGTGTTAATTATTAATTTTACATTAATAATAAATTCAGTAAATCATTCTGTAATTTTCAACTCACAGTTTATTTACTTTCATGCATTTTATTTAATCCCATCCTCCTCGCCAATAATTGTTGTGTATGTTGGTTCTTTAAGATTAAATAAAAGACCATGTTTTCAGCTTCATATTTCTTAAGCAACTAAACTACACGTGGATTTACAATGAGTTATACAAGTATTAAAACAAAGGAATCAATTCCAAGAAATACAGTTTATAATGACATCACAGGAAATATAGGAAATAACTGATAAACACAGAAACCTCAAATTACAACAGTTGGAGTTATGACTCCCTCGGATTTTCACCAAAATGTCCTGTGCCATTCCACATCAAGGTTAAAATCAATATTAACTAGGCTGGCTGTGACACCTTGAAATCAATAGCCTCACTTAATATCATTATGCAATCTTTTGGAAGGTGCAGTTAGCATGTTTACCATTTACAGCTAGCGTACCTCCACATTCGCCTTTATAACACAAAACGAGAATGTGTAACGCACTCTAGCATTTAAACCAGTTTATAACATCTATCGTAACTTCATGTCGATGTCATCACCAATAAGGCCCCGATACAACGTGTGTTTGAGTGTTCGAGCCATATGTAATATCTCAATATTATTCTCGATACTTTTTGTGTGGTTTTCATGATGAAACAATAATTTAATGGGGAAAGGAAATATGTTACAACATAATACTTTCTTTTACGATGAATTGAATGAAAAAGCTAGACACTTCTAGAAAATGTAAAAAATTAAATACAGATGTTTACTTAAGCTTTTGCCTTTGCAACATGCCATTTGGTAAAGGTGGATACAGAGTTGCCCAGTTGTGCAAAGCACTTGTAGTACGCTGAAAAATATAAACAGAAAACCATACACAAGAACACTATTGCGAAGGGCATCGCCGTAGGTTAAAAGTCATTGATAATTTTGTCAGTTTAGGCATTATTGTGTTGTAAACTTAGCCATGTCCTGTTTTCATTGATTTTAATTGAAGGGATCCATGCATAAACTTGATAACTCCACTTATCAGGAAAATGCACTATTACCACCACGATATTTCTTGGCCTCTGTTCTATCACATACGTAAGTCTTACACCTCAAAACCGATTAGAAGTGGGCATTTTTGAGGAAAATGCTATGGGAAAAATCTATGTTTGTTACTAAAATTTCAAACTGTAAAGGCGTTTTTCTCCACTGCTGATAACTGCAGCTATCAAGTTTATGCATGGACCCCTTCAATTGTCTGGCAGTTTTACACTCACTGAGCGCTATCACATGATAGTGTCCCAATATTCTTCAGCTAATGGAAATCTGAAATCTGTTTTTTGCAAGCAATTAATGTTTGTGTTCTCTGGTTTCTAAAGCTCTCATCATCTTTAAATCCATTTACGCATCGCTAGAGTTCTAGTGGTAGAATGAGTGCTGAGGGTGTGCTCGGATATGCTGTGTGGAGGGTTCTTGTACATTGCTTAAAAGTCGGGTTTGATATGTATTATTTTTGCAAAAACCTTATATATTAGATGATTTAACGAATTCAGAGAACTGCAGAACATTATAGGCACTTTCAATCATTTTAATACAATCTACATAATTTTTTAAATGCTGCCTTTGAAAAATAGGACAGTATAGAACATTAGCTGTTAACATTTGCACCAGGATCCCTGGTCCAGCAAATGAGGACTCATCGTGCGATTTATATTCAAAGTTTTTTATGTCTTTTCCAAGTGTTGTTTGTACATGCAGAATATGTGTACTAAGTATTTTCCTATCAGTATCGTCGTAATGTAAATTAAAAAAGTAGGCAAGAAGTAGTGCGTCCAGGGTTCTTTTACAACTCTAAGATTTTAAGAGGACTCGGCTGCTGAAATTGACATTATATATATATATATATATATATATATATATATATATATATATATATATATATATATATATATATATATATATATATATATATATATATATATATATATATATATATATATATATATATATATATATATATATATATATACATATATATATATATATATATATAGAAATAATATTGTAATATTGTGAGGGGAGAATTCCTTTCAGTTATATTTAAGCCTGATACAGTGCTATTTAGAATTCAGAAGAGAAGTTTAATGCCAATGGTACCATGCGGTAACTTTGAATTAAGGGAAGATGAGAAGAGCAGACCATTGCTGTTCGTAATCAATATCACATGAAATTATCCACTATTCACAGCCGACCGAATTCCAATCCAAGATCTGGGGATTATCACTTTAGCACTCGGCTTGCTAAGTGGAAAACTGCGGATTCGCTCTATGTGCACTTTTTACTTCGGGACCTATTTATCTTTATTACCGTTTTGAATGTGTAGTGTTCTTATTTTACTGTTATTTAAAAACGTTTTGTCTAACCATATCAAATTACATACACATACAAGCAGACAAATCCCAAACAAACAACAGGCAAAAAGTAACGTTACAAAAGTGACGCAGACAACACACGGTGCTCTATCATCATGCGCTGTGGGCTCGAATAGTCTCATGTAGCAAGGACAAAAACAATCTTGTTTCTTTTTCAATGACCAGGGCAAAAACAAAGCTTAGCTTTGTTTTTGTTCTCTTGTAAAATGTCTAGAAACGGCTTCACAATGGAATTAAAAAGTAGAATACTTACACACAAAGGTGTGTTTGTGCTTTGTGACCTTTAAATTTTCTAGTAAGAAATTCAGAAAGACCAATCTCAGCACTTGGTCACTTTTTATTTGTAAAAAGTTACTTGTCAAATCGTTGGTAGTTAACTTAAACTAGAAATGTTTTCTTCACTATTTTAATTTCGTTTACGGAGTTTTTCAAGTTTCTAAGATTGGATCGAAATTGCTCATGTTATATGTTATGACATTATAGGCGTTCTGAAATTGCTGGAGATTATACTTTTTGCAGGTAACACGATTACTTGTCACAAATGAAACTTAAGTAGGAAAACATATAATAATAAATGATATATATATATATATATATATATATATATATATATATATATATATATATATATATATATATATATATATATATATATATATATATATATATATATATATATATATATATATATATATGGGAAACAAAAAAAAAACAAATCAAACCAGAACAAAAATTCTACAGGTTCAAACTGCACATCATCATACCGCCCGAAGGATAATTTACATTTCAATGTTGCATTTTATTTCATATCTATCCAGTTGTCTATGATATATGACTGAATATGTAGTAATCTGTGAGGATTTATGTAGATTTGTAGATATGTAGATAAATTTACATATTCTTAATTAGGTACATAAAAACTAAAAGGTATAAGCTGATTTTGACTCAAAGTTTAATCAAGCTACTTTTTGCTGAAAAAAAGTAAAACAAGCCTGGATTATTGGTTCTTTTGAAAAAGTCTATAATTCAGTGTGAAACGTTATAATCAAAAGAATCTAATTACAGCCATGTTTTAAACTATTGCTGTTTGGAACAGGTAAATAATAGTTTAGTAACTATAGTGTAAGTACATGTCAAAATAAAAACTGAAAATTTTATTCGCAAGCAGAATTTGCTACAATATCACCATGCCATAAAATATCAGCTCAAATCAATAAAATGAAAGGCAAGTGTTTGTACTGGGAAATTCTTTCAAAATAGGTGGTTTAAATTAAATGAAATTATTAAATTCTAAAATTAATTTTGATACATTTTATAAAAACCTGAAAAAGAAATATTGTGTTTTTCAAAGTTGAATTACCTGGGAAGAACTTGACGTCATAGTACTGGATGAGGAAAATCCTGTACCACTAAATAAATTTAATCCGGATAAGTCTGGTGTAAGAATGATGCATTAAACATTATTTCAATTTGTCGCTTTAGTATGAAGTATCTGCGAATTATTTGTTGCAAGTGCATCCTGGAACTGCCATACAGAAAACTAATTCAGTTCGCAAGCACTGGTATTCTGAAACTGATTCAACTCGTAGGCACTGGTATTCGCATAGTGATTTGTCTAATATCATATCCTCCAATTCACAATTTCTATTATACTCTGTTCGATTTTACAAATTTATATTTTAAATTGTTCCCAGCCATGCGTGTATTAAGAAAATATGATAAATTTTGCTGTGTTAAGTAATATTTTAGATATGCTCCCTTTTGTGCAAAAATGCAGCCGGGCACCAATATGTTAAGTTAAATTTCGCCTTCAACATCGTTCACTTGCTAGTCAAATTGAGATCCGCTAATGCAGAAATATTAAGTTTTAATTAGTGTGAAAAATTGGCCAAATCGGGGACAAAAACATTTCTTTGAAAAACTGGACTAATCTCTTCCTATCAAATATTGACTGAAAAAAATTGTCTCCGATTTTAAAAAATTAATATTTTAAATTGTTCTCATTAGTCAAGTCACTGATACGATATCAAGGGACAATTAAATTAAATATATTGGTATTGGGCCGGCTGCATTTGTTACAGAAAAGTAAGCATGTGTAATAAGTATATAATATATTATTTGATAGACGTACACTTTAACTCTTATATACTGTATGAATCTAAGTACAAGATGCAAACCGAGAGATAAACACGTGCTCCACAGCATCCCATATCCACAGTCCCCATAGAAAACATGGCAACATTACTTTCTACACAGTGTGTATGAAATTCGCACGTAACAGATTAATGGCTGCACAGACTCGCAGCTACGGTGGACTATTTTGCTTCGAAATGGGGCATTGAAGCTTACATATATACAGCTTCATATTTCTGCAACTTTAAGTAGCCAAAGCCATTAACAAGAATGCAAAGTCGCGAAAGATATTTTTACAGACACTATTCTCAATTCACTTTTATCCTTTATCATATGCTAACTTTGCATGCGCAAAGACTGGATCGTCCAAATATTAGAAGATCGCTTCGATATGGCATCACATTTTGTGTGTATTGCAGTTATAATAAATTTTTCATATACCATGTGAACAACCGTGTGAATTAAGACTTTTGATGGAATTGGCATCGCAACATTACTTTCCTAACGTTCGCTGAGAAATTCAATTCCCATGATATTCTAATGGAAAGACATAGATGTGAGATAAATAATACGGACAAATGATACATAATTATTTCGTTGTTTTTATGATTGTGCATGCATGTGTACATTTTGTATCTCGTTTAAAACTGCCATATATTCTGCCTGCCTGCATACAAGTGACATTTTAAGAAAAAAAGCATGATCAGACTCGCTTCTTTGATATGAAATCTTTCTAAAGCTTTTGTTACTTAATATCAAAAGAACGAAACAGTCGACATCATGGGTAAGGCACAAAAACTGAGGGTAGTTGTCATGTGCTCGCAATATGTAATCACTCCTTGTGCCACCTAAACCACTATTGGGTATAACGATAAAACATACGGGCGGCTGGACTGATTGGAAAACCCTTTCGCAGCCTGTAGCTTTAGTAGACGGCTATGGGGGGATGAGAGTGAGTTTTTGGAAAATTTGTGTGATTTTAGTTTTATTTCATATTTTCTTGTGCTATTATAAACAGTTCTTACTTAATACTAAGTATTTTTGCGCCGATATGCCATGTGATTTTGTTCTGTTATGTTGTTAATGCGATGTAAAATACCCGCTCTCAGTGGCGTTGCTTGACATTTTCAATATTGGCAGAGCAGAGAAATACAATTGTACGAATATACTCGTCATATGAACTGCAGAAATACTTCTCTGTCTTTTGTACAGCAGTTTCTGTTTACCACTATGAAATAAAGAAATACTTTAAAATCAGTAACGTATTTCCTGATTTGAAGTATTCATGAAGTAGGCAGTCCAGTTAACTATTTATTAGTATTGTGTGAGTGTTGTGTGAGAAAAGGATCTTTTGGTAAATGCGTTATGGGAATATATGTTGTCGATATAGCCTTTATGAAGATAACGGTATGTTTTAAACTCTATACATAAAACACACACATCTTGTATCTTATAATAAAGTCAGCTCTAGCCCAATAACCCAATTAAACACACAAAAAATGGTTGGGAATGCCAGATTTCACTGGAAGAGTTTATTTGTTTACAAAAATATAGAAACATATGCTTTACTGAACTCGTAAATTATGTCTAAAGCATACTCAAACTTAGTAAATAGTGTTATTTCAGTTTATTTGGGTTGTGTTAAACGCAATCGTAATTCCATAGGGACATACGTGTACCGTAAATAACAGTCTGATTGCCTAATCGCCGTAACTCTTGATTACCTGCGCCAACCCGGTTGTGTCCGCCATATTGGGCGCTGTCCAGGGCAATTGCCCCAAGGCACGACTGAGGTAGGTATCAAAATGGGTGTGTGTCAGAGGATCCTTCATTTTTCTTCGTTGAAAGAGAAAAGTGATGTAGTTGTTTCTTGGCAACGTGGAACAGTTCCTCTCAGGGTAATGTGGAGACAAGGATAACTATCGTCCATGAAAAATCTCGTAGTGTTTTGGTGCGCTTTAGACGGGCAGGCACTCCGTCTTCGTAGACTGTAACATCACAGCGGCAATGATCTATGGTGCAGCAATGTGAGCTGCAGGTACGTGCGGGGAGCGAATACTTCCGTAAGAACGTTAAGAACCCAACTAACCAAGTACCTCAAAAACACAAGTCAAATGGCTTCGGTAGGTCCAAACTACCCGAATACAATATTCCAAGGGAGACTGGTAGTTTCTGTCGAGGCGGACTTCTACGTTTCACTTGTAGACCTTAAATTAGCGTTTCCCAAAGATAGTTGGGGTCAGTAGGTGGTCATATCTCAGCTCAAGGTGCAGCATCCGCATGATTGCCAAACAGCATTCCACCGATGACGGTTTTAGGGTGCGACCTAAAGAAGCAGAGCGGAGCTGGTCGACGGAAATAGTAACAAAACGAAAAGTAGGTCCGAATGTGTGTGATATATGCAGCATGGTTTTGCGCAATGTAACTACTTCAGCGCTCAGAAACCTCGTCTGCTGCATCACCCCTGAAACAAAGACAGCATTGTCATATCCGACATATGTCTGCGTAGATTTGTAAAAGGGATACGTGCAAGTGCTTACGCTACGTGTGGTAGACTGTCGAGTCTCGATAGAACATCCAAAAGTCTGTTATTTTGTGAATTGCTGAACTAACATACGAAGCGCAGAGTTAAATGTTATATTTTAAACAAAGTAGCATTACTTTAAGCAAGACATCTGACGATGACACACTTAAGGTGGCCTTCGTTAACAGTCGATAGTGCGGCTGTGCGTAACGATGCGAACTGATTTAAGGGCACAGGCGGTAACCAGCGAATCAAGGCAAGATAAATTGCTGTCAGCTCCTTTGTGTTTATATGTTTTTGAGCTGTCTCTGGGCCGTGAACAGATCAACTGGACTGCAGCCAATCGTGTTGCCAATTGTGGGTATTGCGCCAGACATCGGTGACTGTGTAGAGAGCACGATCGGGCAGTCTTGGTAATTCGTTGAAGTGACACGTGCCATTGAAACAGACGCAAAGCACGTTTAGCGTTACTGCGTTCCCGTCGGTCCCCAGCAGTTATGCGAATGTGATGGTAAGACAAGTGTAGTGAGTATTTTCGTGTAATAAGATGGCGCATGGCTGGGCTTATAACAGAAACAAAGCAAGTTCAGTATTTCGAGTAACCTCTGTAAGTCAGGTTTCGTTGCGCTTGCTCTACCCGATTCAGCCCACAGATTGAGTAGCAGTTGCACTTCTTACACTTTATCTAGTGAAATTGAAGGAGACTGCTTGTATTGAGGATAAGCGTCACGTTGAGTTTATACATTTATCCCAATTTCTAGTGAAACCGAGCGATATCATTTAAACCCTGTCGTCAAGGAGCAGGTCACACACTCTAGGTAATCCTTTGGAAGGCATCAACACTCAAAGAGGATCCGAAAGGCAGCCGAGGGCTCGCTTGGTAACTGTAATTGTTTTTCCTGCTAACTTTCCACTTCAGCCTCTTGAATCTTCGCAAAAATTTACTAAGGGGGACGTGGCGGTATGCCTATTTTATATCCACTTTTGTCATGTAAAATTCTGTTTAGTAACGTTGACAGCGGTATCAACAGAAGCAAAGGTATGTTTGTCTTTAATAGCGTATGAGTTGAGTGATTCGCCCAGAAAAGTCATATATCATTGTTGTCATTGGTAATTGCAGATATTGGGGAAATAATTGTTGGTTTTTTATATACGGACTTGTAGGGACACAATGTACGTTCCTCCAAAATTGCCTGTCCCATTCTATCGCGAAAATGTACCTCAGCAGATGTTGGGTTTGGGATTTCAGCTGACATAACGACCCCAGTCCGTACGTTGATTATATCAAAACCATTCTGTAGTCCATCATTTATAAAATCGATGGCCGTATCCTGTTCTAGTTGCCGTTTCCATTTTTCTAGTCAGTTCGTAAGCGGGCTAGGGGTTGCATGTTGCCAGTCACGATGCGCATGCTCTAGGTGCCCATTAAAGCACTTAGGGCATTTGTGAGCAAACCTGCAGTTTGACATATAACAACCCATTCTGGAGTTGTAATTGCGTAGTGGAGCGTTATTGAAATGCGAACTTGCTTGCACAATCCAATCAAATAGCCCTCGTCTTCACCCCACCGTATCTGTCCTGTGTGTGCCCGTTGAAGTTATTCATAATCATAGCGTATGTAGTTTATGGGTATTGCTCGTACATATCTCCGAATTTAATAGCGTACACGTGATAACTTTTTTGCTGTTGTTTCGTAGCTTATTGACGCGATCGAACCAGTGCCTGATATATATCCGGAAATGCCTTTCAATCCAGTGTTGTAATGTAGCGTCATCGGATTGGAGTTTTGATCCGCGACAACAATACGCGCGTCCCCACTCGTGGTTAATTTCGTTTCCTCGCCTTTGTATTCGAGATCTGAGTTACAATAGTCTTGTATAAAAAGAGAGAGAACGTTACCTGGCTTACGTCCTGTTAGCCATGTGTCCTCTTCTGGGATTGATTTCTCCGTCAGCATATCCAGGAGCTTCTGCATGCAAGCTTGGCGAACACTTGTAATTACGTTACCAGTGTGAACTCCACACCTGCGGTGGATACACATACCTCTTCGAGGAAATGTCCAATATCTGGGTTGCTGGGACCTAGTTTCTAGATTCGTCAATAGCCGGTTGCTGTTTCAGAGCAGAAATTGCTCCTTGTAGTGCTTTTTGTTGCACAACTGACATTTTGGGTGATTTCAAAGCTGCCGCGCAAGTTCCTCAGTTCAGGCTTTAACCTCAGAGTCATCAATCCAGCACCGAATAAGAGTTGATTTTTTTATTTATCCTTTGAAACTCATGCTATTTATTATTTAAAAACTTTTGCTAAGCGTGCTGCTCGCTTGCTTTCTTCAACGACAATGAGCCTGAGAGACTGGTAACTAAGTGAGGGAGCAGGTGAGCCAATGGCCGGGTGGTTGAGTATGAGACGGAAGTAAGAACCGCCAATGACTGGGAACTTGAGTGAATATCGCCTCCTCAGAAGACAGGGAGTCTGAGACGTAGGAGGCCAGCAAACAAACTGTTCACTCGCTTTCCCGGAGTAGATGCCGGTGCCACTAGGGCCGACACGGAAGTTTAAAATAGAATAAATAACATTGAATAATCTTTTTATTTATCATTGAAACTTTGATATTTTTATCATTTCTATCAAAGAAGTCGGGCTGCTTCTCAACACGCCTTTAACATAACTATTAAAATATCTGAAAAGCAAGAATGACGCATAACGCATCATGATCATCTACATGTCAGTCAAAAAAATATCATAAAAGAAAAACAATGGCAGCAAATTACATTGATTCGTAATCTTTCGCTTGATATTCCTTTCACTTGTTGTGATGCCCCGTCGAACTTTGACGATTTTCCAGTCAAGCGTGATGATGCAAATGAAATTTAATAGTGCTGAGTTAAGTCTCTGAAAGATCTTTTGAGTTTAAAATGTTTGCTTAGCAACTTTTGTAGGATAACACAATAAATATAAACATTTTAATATTTAAAAACATTTAGTCTTTGAGTTTATGCTCAAATTAATAGACATACCCTATTCAAGCAAAAATTTCCCAAATCTTATCTTATATAATCTTATAAGTGCAATTTTAAGTTTTCAAATTTCAACAGTGATTATCATAAAAGCGAACCCATTGAATCCGAAAAGCTTAACTGATGTTATAAGAATATGTCAATTTTTCATATTACCAAATGTTACCGTTTTGGAAAATGAATAAAACTGGAGAACCATGAAGTAAGTTAGTGTACTTAGTGTAAACTCTACATTATTTTCACACAATCAAATAATTAGTGAAATTTCTTGTCTTGGTCAGATTTTAAATGCCATTTTAAAAATATGCAAATGTACAGTAATTCCGTATCAGCTGTAGAACCCGGATTTAAAATGTGCTTTTAACATTACCCACCAGGTCAAATTTGACCCTTGGGAATAAACCCATTAAACAGATTGATGATAGGTTCCACAGCATTTGTCAGGAAAAGAATTGGTGGGAGCGCTTCGAATAAACCACTGATTTCGACAGAAAAACTCTACTCAAGATGTGCTTAACCAAATTCGTCCGGATAAACTAAACAAGTCCGATTTACAGTCTCAAAATATAACTGATATGATTTCTTTATCCTCTGAAGCTCGACTTACAACAATGATTTGTTTTTATTCTAATTACCGAATGCTACTGTTTTGTGAGAACGGACTGTGTATTGATAAAAATAATAAAATGTACAGTAATAAAATATTTTCATAAAAAATAAGTTGTAAAATTTCTTTCCAAAATTTTCAGATTGGAAATGCCATTTTCAAAATGTGCAAACGTGTATAGTTCGATACTAATTGAGGAAACCGGATTTAAAACGTACTCTTAACTTTACCAGCTAGGTAAAATTTGAGCTGTGTGAATAACCTTATTGAAGATATTACTGATAAGCAAATTGCACTGCATTTGCCAAGAAAAAATTGTGTGGAGAGCCGTTGAGAAAACTCTAAACTTGACTGAAATGGCACTACTTAAGATGTAACAACATTCGTCCGGGATAGGCAGACATTTCTTCTAGATAGTTACGATTCTTTGATATGGCCGACAGCATCTTAACTAGTATATCTAAAATAATTGTGTCAGTGTGACAGAAGTGTGCACAGGGGAACATTCAAGGCACGTCTCAGAATTAGAATTTTACCAAATATTTTGGTGTTTCGACTTTATTGTTTTATGAAACACTTGCAAAGATGTGATAGAGAAAAATCCTGAAAAATTAGCTGAATCCCTTTTCTCCAGAAACATATTCGCAGTGAACCTATAAAAGAAGTAGAGAGATATGTAAAGGTTTTAAAAGCTCAGACAATTAAATTTAAACATTTGATTGTTGAAAGAAAACGAAAATTTAATGTTTTCTTTTCTTATCATTCTTTATAGTTTAACATAATAAACTGGCCGTCGAATCGACACGTGCAAGGGTCTGAAAGCACGAATTAGCTTCAAGCATCATGGATTGAGTCTTATTTCGAGAATGCATAGTGATTATATTGAACCTTGTTATAGTTATTACGTAATGTGCTTCAGTAGGATGCAGACAACAGGCAACTTTGCAACTTACACAACTCACATAAGCATAATGCAAGTGATCACTCGGATATGAATACAGACGAAATATTGAGAGGTTTATGCACAATAATAAAATAATGTATATTCCAGGTTTAAAATAAACTTTAGTGACGAAAAAGGCCAATGCTACAATTGAACTGATCGGTCTACCTTAAAATCAATCATCATACACTTGCTCAAACTGTCGGTAATCATGGATTCTGCCTAAACGTATAGGCGACAAATCACCAGTTCAGATGCTGGTTATCATTCGCTTCCACTGGTCTTCTTTTCCGATCAAATAGCAAACTTCAGATGCACGACTCTTTTATTACAAATGTATAATCATTCTCGGATTCTACCTTCGAAAGTTAATTTACTGCGAAATCGTGGGAACAGTTGTGATAACAATGAAAGTGTTAAAAAAACCTACACCTAGATATGAAAAATTGAAAATGAGTACATTTTAGGTAATCTTTATAAACTAAAACACTTTAGATTTTACTTAATAATACTAAAATGTTTCAGTATCATGAATATATTTGTGAATATTGGTTTTGTATTACAAACATGCAATAGTAATTCTTCTAGTTTATTTGAAAACACACATTTTATTAATTGTAGCGCTAAGTATCTTAATAAGTGCTTTGCAAATGAACCATGAAGAGATAATGGTCTCACTTTCCAGTTTTGTTTGCCATACAGTATTAATCTCAACACATGGTAAATATCGGGAGAGAGACCAATCAGATAAGAATGTGAACGACCGAGAGTTATTTATTAGCTTTGTTTGACTTGGACTACATTATATTTGTATTGTCTCTCTTTAAAAGTTAAAATCATCCAAAGATCAAGCCACCCTTGTTTGTGAAGAGTAAGACCAGACAGCCACCACGATGTGATAGTGTATTATTATCTCTCATGAAGTTTAAGCTTTTAAGAGAACGTCAGTGTCATGGGTGTGTAAAGTACGGAGGTATTGGTATTAATATTATAGTAATGACCATAACCTGCATAAACAATAAAAGTTTTTAGCATGGAGGACCAATTATTCGCCTGAACTGTTGCCATGAAACTTAAAACTCGATACATTGGTTTCATTTATCACCTATGTGTCTTCCTGTGGTACAAACGGTGGAAAAAGCTGCCAACACAACAATTTTCCAGAAGTATGGCTTTCTCCATGACATTCAGTTATCTGATATCACTGACTCTTCACGCTCTTATGTACGACTGTCAAGTAAATATAACGACTACCTGATCATTTATCCGATAAACCATTGTCATACAGTGAAGCATAACTACTTTTAATTACCGGATTAGTAAGAGCTGTCAGTCGGGCATAAATTCGTGGTATGTAAAAAATCACACAGTTTGTATCTACCACATTTAAATCACCCCATTACCAGCAGCTTTCTTACAGCTTTTCTGAACAACGAAAGAACATAATTTGTGTGCTGCAAAATATGGATTGAGAAAATATGGTAAATATCTTTTGCAATGATCCTATATTTTAAAACAAATTTTGCATGAGTTTCCTTTTGCTCCTAATCAAATATCAAACAAATTTCTATTTCAAATATTAAAATTGAAAAATGTAAGTATATTTTATATTTTAAATTTGCAATTGTATTGAATGATTACAAGAAAAGAAATTGTTGGCGCAGTTCTTCGTATAGCAATTTGTCGCTATCAAAAATAGAAACAATGGGTTCGTTAGTTAAAATTAAGAGGAAGGTATAACAATAAAAAAAACTTGTGAAGTGCATGCCTTATCCAACCCTCTCCACCCTTCCAATTCCTCTGTCCTACATGAAATAAGCTAATGAGTTTTGAGTGTTACATGCATTTGTTGTATTTTGCATTTGATTCACCAGTAATTGCTTATGAATAATTGAAATGTAATAATGTAATTGTGTATCATCCTCTTGATTTTATCAATCGTCATTCTTTTTTTCTGTATCCAAGACGACATCTGTTGTTCCTTGGTATAGCCAGTAAAATATGCTTGTAATTATTACTCATCAGTTCGATATTGTTAGACCAGTGTAACTACATTGTTGCGCATATTTTTATTATAGCAATTGCGAATTGGAACTGGAGGGCGTTGTATTATGCGAATACCGACTTTGCAACAGAATAATGAAACATATTAAGAACAAGTCCTGTTAAGAAAAAATGAAAGTGATACTTTTGGTTTACGAAGTAATGTTCGTGGGATGTAATATGCCACTCATTTTTACTGAATACTTGCATTTTGCAGGTGGTAGTCTAAATTCGTCATATCCGGCACACTGCAAGACAAGTATGCCGATTTAGTACTGATTGCCCCTGTTCGGTATGGTTATAAAACGATACGAATTCGATAAACAGGAACTGAATTCTGCCAATTACATACCGTTCTGTCAGTCATTCCTTTGTTGTGTGGTTTCCAATCTATTCAAATCCAGTATACTAAGGGTACCACGTGTCGACCCAATACCACCGCCTCTCTGGTTCAATTCCATTCGAATTCGGGATACTGATTTGATATTTTCAGTGCCACTGGAAAAGACGGCAAAGTGTTTGTTTAATTTGGTTCTTTTCTAGCAATTTTGAGGCATACTGGAATTTGATACGCCTGTGGAACTTTCTACCCCAAAATGTGACGGACACACGGATTAAATATGAAAACTTATTGAATTTCTTTTATTAATCTAATTGTTTTGGTTTGACTTTGTGTTGATTGTTGATTGTAAATCATGATATGCATTGGCATATCAAGAATTCTGTCAGGGGTATAATACCAGCTAGGACTTCAGCATTACAGCTACTGTAATAAATTATACTTAAAGACCTACCCAATAAATTACTTCACGACAACTGGGTTATGAGCTGACTTATTCCCGTGCTTCATATATATATATATATATATATATATATATATATATATATATATATATATATATATTATATATATATATATATATATATATATATATATATATATATATATATATATATATATATACATATTATATATATATATATATATATATATATATATATATATATATATATATCTGGATCGTGATAACAATATATAAATTGTTTTTGCTCTTGCTATGTGCACTAAAGCAAATGGTATCAGAAGTAATGTGCTTTTGTCTATATAATTTGAAGATTGGTAGGTGGAAATTAACTCTGTTCTCTTTGGAAAAGCGTCCATTTAGTGAATGATCTCTTACATCAGTCTTCACAGAATGGTTATGATATATATATACATATATATATATATATATATATATATATATATATATATATATATATATATATATATATATATATATATATATATATATATATATATATATCGCTGTCCCATATCGCTGTCCTATGTGATGTGCCAGTGAAAACACTAATGGCATTTTTGCTTTTGGTTGCTTTTCATATTGTGCAATATGGTACTTGTACGGTTTTTAAATACTTGGGCACAGTTGTGTAACCTTTAAGTGATCTTCATTGTGACGTACACGAGGAAGCCGAGTGTGGACTCGTTGCTGACGCCATTCCTCCAGGAACTTCAGTAAGAGATTCAGTGGCCGTTCTTATGTATTTTGGCAGTAAGAATCAAACTATGGAAAATAAAGCCTGCGTCTTGACAGTCTTGCAACTGATTATATAACATAAGCACTGGAATATCAATTGTTGCAGTCCTTATCCAAATTTAATAAAATTTAAAACAAGAGAGTATCACAGATTTAGTAACGTTCCTGCAATTCTTAATTCAGTTTTGCAATGTCGAGATAATTAGGTTATTACTAAAAGATCCAAAATATGACCTTAGTATGACAGACTGTTCTGGTAAAACGGCTATACATCTGGCCGCACAGAATGGCAGTATAGAAATGGTCAAACTGCAAATAAACGATCAAAGATGTGAGGCAACTGTGTTTGACAACAATGGACGCAGTGCGTAATGTTGTTCTTTATATTTCCCTTCCACAACTGACCATTGAGATATTGTAAAACAACTTTTCTACCATAAGGATAGTGGAAAAAATCCTTCAACCATTAGACACAGAAAACAATAGTGTTATTGTGTATTATCTGAAATCATTTGGAAAATATAGCTTATTGGAAAATAAGTCCTGAATGCCGCACCTCACACACTTGCTGCAATAGCTGAAATATCAACGGTTAAAGTATGCAGCACTTTATTAATATCAGACGCCAATATCAACAGTGCGTATCCTGATAACGAACTCGCTTTATATTGTGCTTTTTTGGTTGAAATCTAAGGACAAGATAAAATTGCTCTTTAGTATAACGCGAATCTAAAAGCAAAGTAGAGACGATGCACTACATTACAATTTGCTATAAACACAGAGTGCAGCATTACGATATCACAAATCCTGAGTATGAATATTGATAAATATGCATTGGTCGAAGTACCAGAAAGTTCATCATTTGCTAGGGAAGATTTGCTTATACGCTAACAGCGGTTAGGGCTATTTCACTTTATCAAGCAAAAGGATTGCTCGATTGGATTAATAACATCTCAATTAAATACAATGGCAGCCCGTGTGATCATACATCCGAAGTTTACAAAGAAAACTGGCAAGACTTTGTGGCAATGCGCAGCACAAACATCACACTAGTTGGTCAGTACACAAATAATAACACTCGCATACCACCTGGACAGATTCATTCATTAGCATTTACCCGCCATAGGGCGGAAATGACAAACGAAGCTAGTAATATTGTCGATTCAGCGATGAATTTTCTAAATGCCTTTGCACAAAATATATCAAAAATGCAAGAGTATTGCTTTTTATTTTTCGATTCAGTTCTCTCAGATGATTTGGCACTAAACATCTGATTCTAAATGAGGCAGACATTGCGTTAGATTTCCCAATGTTAAAGAGTTTTCATGGACTATCCAGAGAGGTAATGGCACATGTAAAGTTCATACATTACCATGTATTTCACTTTGTGACAATGGTTTTCTGAACCAACGCAACGTAGCACTTTGTTTATTTGAATTCCGTGAAAAACAATCCTTATTGCTTCAAGGACATTGCTTGGATCTCTGTATACTAGGTATTTTCATTGCAACTACGAGACAAAATTTCTTGTTTACGTCTTCTGTGGCGAGAAAACTGCATAAAAATATGATCGTTTATGTAGATTTTGTGCTTTCATTTGCATATAAGGGATCACATCTTGTTTCAAAATCTTCGCGCCGTCTGATTCCTCCAGCAACCGTTTTTCAGCAATCTTTGGTGGAATGGGAGCGTTTATTGTTTTTGTAAATCTGCGTGCTTGTGTTCAATTGCTTGTCCTCCTGAAAGCAACGGATTATCTTTATGCAAAGATATAGACTCGCAAGATTTCATAACGTCGTTTAACTCAAAATCCTGCTTACTGGAGTCATCCCATAAACTTCCCATAGACAAGTGAGTACATTCACTGGGTATGACTGTGCCGAAAAATATATGAAGTTTTTGAATCGGACATTAAAAATGGTGTTGTTCCGAACATGGCTGCTGCTGAATCCGAGCGCTTTTGCCGTCATAAACTGAAGGGCGTAGTTGAAGCATTCTGCTTAAAGAAGAGAGTGATCTTCACGTTATGTAGACAGATACGAAAGTGGTTCAGTGAAAATAAAACGGAATTGATTGATCTCATGTCCCGTGACCCGGTCGGAGTAGTACAGGTCTACTGTCGCCACATGAGTCGTTTCTGCGGAAACATACCAGTACAACCACTACTTAAATGTGATCCAAACCTATGGTCATGAGAAAGATAACTATGAATCCATCAGTTAAAGACATAGTTCTTTTTAATAAATTTGGTTCCAATCAGCTGTCAAAAGAAGAATTTTACTGTATTCTATGTGAAGCAAAAAGTATTTTAAACAATGTAAACTTAATATGGAATCTTGGTAGCAATTACACTGTTAAATTCCACCTGAAAAGGTAAATTATAGCCTAGCTCGTGTGATTGCTAATGCGTGTACAATAAGGAAAAAATAAAATTCTTTGTGCTGTTTGTCTTGCGACTTAATAAAATAAACGAGACATGCAGAAACAGTATTTATTGATGTTACATAGAAAAGAACTGGAAACATGAATAATTTCTCTATGACAGACCTCTGAATTGTGACAAATATTTGCATTGGAGAAGAGAAAATGAATCATCCCTTTACTAAAACGGAGTATCAAAATAAAGGACTGACTAAAAGAGTCACATTTTTTACGTTTCAAAATTATCTATAAATTTATTCTAGCTAGTAGATTACAGTTGCAGGTGTCAAATCTGAGAAACTAAGGAGCTAAATACTAATAAACTTGAAGCATGGTTAATTGTAAAACGCACATGAAAACTCCTAAAGACTCTGGAAAGAGCAAACATTATACTTCGCAAACAGCAAACACGTCGTCTTATGTCCTCAGTTAGAATATACATTGTTCTGTTAAAAAAACTGAATGATATTATTTACAGATGCAAAAAATGGGTAGCCATTGCTGTAGGCTCAACTGAGTTGAAATGTAAATTGAAATTGAAGCAAGTGTGTCTTAAAAGTTTTAAATCTTAGAAGCTTTTAATAATGTTGCAACATGAGCATTAATTTTTTGCTTTCTGTGCCACGACATCAACGCTGGATATAAAAATGATTTTGTGCATATTTACTCCACTTCTACACATAATACAAACTTTTCCAACAAAATTTAAAGTGGAATTACTGATTACTGGTTTGCAAATTAGACGAGTACAATTGACTGATTCCGTTCTCTTTTGATCATGTATTTAATATTACATTAGATCTATAAGAAAGCAAGAAGTTTATTCACAATTCTTCTTTAGTTGTTGTTAAATGCGCAATTTGAGGAATTAATTCCGCGCTTAACTTTGACAGTACCTCATTGGTGATTTTCTGCATTTCGCTTGTCACTAACTCTTCAACTATTTTCCTCAGTTCTTCAGAAATCATTTCTTTGGCTTTTTCCTGCACCTGTTGGTTCACTAACTCATCAGCATTGCTAAAATGCTTGGTTACCAAAGCATCAGTAGCTTTCTCTACTTCCTTAGTAACCAACTCCCCGGCTTTCGCAAACTGTTTGGCTACTAACACCTCAGCGGCTTTTTGCACTTCTTCAGACACTAATTTCTCTGCGGCTTTCTGGACGTGTTCTGATACCGTTTCTTCGGTAGCTTTTCTGACTTCCGCCACTACAACTTCCTGTGCGCGGTTGATGTGTTTAGCTATGACTTTTTCAGCTTCCCTCTTTAAAGGTCTGACGATTAATTCCTCAGCAACTTTCTTGAATGGTTTTGCTGCTATGTCGACGACTTTTTTTACTGGTTTTGAAACCTCTTGAACGACTTTTTTAATTGGTTTAGTCACCGCGCGGATGACTTTTCTAACTGAAACAAAATGTTTGAGTGTACCATTCTTGAATATTTTCTTAAAAGATAAAAATATTCAATGCACTGTATCATGTTTTAAATTCACATTTCTGCTATTATAAAAGATGTCATTCATGGTATATTCTTTTGCTGACATAACTAATGCAAATTTCCGAATTAAATAGGAAGAAAATCTATGTCACAACTTCGATTTTCATGTTAATAAAAACCATGCTCTATATCCTACTGTCCGCGTTATTTGAACACACCAGATAAACTTTAAATATTATACGATGATTGTTTCACAATGTGTAGGTATAGCATTAACGCCGACATCTATATAGGCGATTATTCAGTACTTGCGAATTCACTTAAATCCCTTGTCCTCAGACTAGAAACTGTGATTTATAACCTCTTAAAGAGCCATTTTTTATTTAATTAACTAATTAAATAAGCAAAAGTTCTCAGAACTCACATAATCCATTGCAGTCATCTGAAATAATAAAAACACTTAGCTTTATTTAAATCACTATTACTCTTTAAAAAATTCTTTGCAAATATTTTAATCGAGTCTACGATCATAAAGAAACTAATAATGATAATAGTCATAATAATAACAGTTATAATAATAATAATAATAATAATAATAATAATAATAATAATAATAATAATAATAATAATAATAATAATAATAATAATAATAATAATAATAATAATAATAATAATAATAATACACTAGTTCATCAAGGCATGACTGACAAATTTATCAGTCCCAACTCTGTTCGTATTAACAAAGATTCACTGTAATGTATTTAAACGTAATAAAATTACCTGTTGTAACGACAAGTAGAAGAAAAGCAAGGCTAAAAATAACCCAAAGCCGCATTGTTGAACAGAAAGCTTCCGATCTGAAAACAACTGCTTGAACCAAAAACACAAGGGTATTACTGCATCATAAATTATCCCGTTATTGAAATTGTCGACAACTTTGACTGTATATATTTGTCTAACCAGATGTGTAAAGAAATACTTGCCTGAATTTATGTATCGGCTTTATACACAGTCTGAGCAGTGGAGGGTTTATTCATATAGATTTGTGTGCATGTGCTACATAAAACGTAGTGTTAACCCGATGTTCAAGGCAAATAAACCCCCCCAGGCTCAAGGACGAAAGAGAGCGCAGACTGGAAAGAAGGTTTATTTGATATTTGAGAATTGATAAATTCTCTTGACTCAACTCATGGGACGTTATTTCAGATCAACGGAAATTCAACTGAAAAATTTGGGGTCACATTTTTACTGCATACAGAATTTCAATATTACAAAGCCCCACTTTAGTAACTTGTGTGCGAGCCGCTTGCTTGACAGAGAGCATAAATTTTTATAGAAAATGAGTTGTGAGCGCTATCTAACTCCTACAGTGCCCCAATCCATTAAGCTGTTGGAACCAAAGCGATCGACCTGACACAAACGTTTGTATATGCGTTGGCGTCTAGATGCGCGATAAAACTGGAACTTGGACTTGTCACTAAGTATGACGCGCCACAAATTTAGAATTCTCCCAGGACTTCCTTTGATTGTAATCGTTCCACTAACGCATTCGATTTCAGTGTCTTTGGTCATTCAACAACATTCCGATGTGCGGTCTTTGGGCGCTGATTCCGTTTTCACGGAGGCATCTACTTCAGTTATCACTTGTCCTTCTATGTCCTTTCGTTATTGTCTTTGTCGTCGTGTGAAATCCATCGAGGATGTGCACTACAGGATTACGCCGATCATGACGTGCTCGGCATAGCCATGCCAGAACTATTCCCTCGTGGCCCATCCTGGGTGTGTGCTGTTTCGTGACAGCGCTTTTAAGCAACAGTTTTACTACCTTCAAAGTGTCAGATCACCGTTCGTGTTGAATCACCAGCCTGTAACGTGTATATGGATTGCTTGCTACAGATTTTTGTGAGTTGCGGCATCTTAACGTGCACTCGTTCTTAATGAACGGCTACGTGTTAAGTGTAAATAAATGCTTAAATTGCTATGCCTCCAAAAAATTAAGAAAACATGGATTCACATTGCCACTATAACGGACATTTACAAAAAAGCAGACACTAGTGTATTTGGCATTCGGAAGCTTTGCTAGTTTACAACAAGGTGAAATGTCGTCTCCACATCTATTCTAAATTTATATAAACGACCTGGAGTAAATTTAGCCACTACTTTTGGCAAAAAGACTGTTTGTAGTCTAAAATTCATGTGTGACAACCGTGAACTAGAAATTTGTGATATTTTCAAATATTTTGGGCACACTGTTTTCTTATAATGATTCCTTTAAGGGATGTATAATATATTTTACATGATCAGGAACAAAAATGCATGCATTGCCTGTTTGGAAAATTCAGGCATATATCACTCTCTATTTCGACAAGTCGAAGTGTTTGAAAAAAATTATAACTCCCAAAATCACATATGGCTGCGATGTTTGAAGCTACGAAAATGCATCATTGCTGAATAGACTACAGGTTAGATTCTTTTGATACACCCTTAAACTAAAAGTTGGTACCTCCACCCCTCTAGTATACGGAGAAACGGGGGTTCTCCCCCCATTTCCTCTACAGAAAAATCACGATATCGTTCCCTGTAAAATAAGTAACGGACAGCGCCACGCATTATCCTCCCTTTTGTAGCTGACTATATACGATACGAAATAAGGACTAAAGTTGTTAAATTTCACACCAACTAGTTCAAAAAAATAAGAGAGATTTCAATAGTGTGGGGAAATGGACCTTTTGATTTCCAAATTTCATCTGAGTAGAGATCAACACGCCAAATATTTAAAAAACAACTCGAAAGATTTGTTTATTTCTGAGTGGCATCAAAACCCTGCCCAGCGATTAAAATATAATATTTATTGAAAATTTTAAACAATTTGTGGCAGACAAAAATATCTAGACAAACTCGAACCCATCCTGGCAATCACTTTAGCGAAATTTCGGACATGACCCATAAGCTACAGATATGCGGTATGGTCCATTACATATTCCTAAAAATGAACGTTCCTGTAGTAAAAATTATGCAGGCTAACTATTTTCTGAATATCATTATTTATTTCCGTGTTTAGAAATGCCAGTTGGAAGACAGTAAATACATCCTTAAGAAATTTACAGCTCGAGAAAGCTTTTACAAATTCGTACGGCTGATGAGCACCATAACGGAAAGATATATGCGAAAGTTAACTCTGCCCTTAAGAGTCACAATGAAATCATTCAAATAACTATGTCTTATAATACTAACAGCGTCATTATCTAGCGCACCTCCTTCACTACATCTAAAATGTTATAAACTTGAAACTGGGTTAGTGACAATACAACATAAGTATTAGATATCTGTCTAATTATATATCCGAGTGAATACCAATAGCAAACCCATGTAAGCACTTCTATACATACCTGTATGTATTTCTTGAAAAAATTGAAGTGAAGTAGCTTGAAAAGTCAACAGGCAGCTTCTAAACTGGCTTCTTCTTTATGTGAAACTACTTTTTAAAGTGAACTCTACCTTTACATTTTGCACACCTAATATATTGTGATTAAATAAAGGCGAGGTTCTAACGACCTTTACTTGTTAACTTATTTGTATATGATTTAAGCATCATAAAACAATAAGAATGTTATTAACTTGTGTTAAGTTTATTAAGCTGATTGACGCAACGCGATGCCCATAGCGTCCCCGAGCGCAACCGTGGACATAATGTTCCCGAGAGCTTGTTGGGTTTAATTTTCAACCAAAATGTGAAAAGTAATTTTAATATATATATCTAAGAAATATATTGAAATGAAGGCAATTGTTGTTGGGAAATAGCTGCAAAGCTGCAAACGCAATATAAAACAATTAGATAGTAGAGCAATTACACAATTACTTTCCTATAAAATATCTTAATTACAATCAGTTGATTGTCCGTAAATTGGTGGGCAAGGGACCTGGATCAAATAAATCCAATTAGATTATAGCTTTCATTGCCTGTAAATTCAATGTAATATTATGCCCGGGGTATTCACAGCCTGAGTAAGCTAATCCTCATATATGAACGGCTGTGTAAAATGGTTTTTAGCTCCCCCCCCCCCCCCCCGCCGCTGAGAAGGATTCGGGTCCGACCGTCCGTCAGTCCGTCGACACTTTTTTTTTGTCGGCGCTTTATCTCTGTAACCACTGAACCGATTGAACTATTTTCTTGCACATGCAAAGACTATATAGTGGAGCTGTGCAACGAGAGGTTATTTTGAGATTTTCGCAAAAATTGGAAAAATGAGAAAACTTTGAAAATTCAAAGTACTTGACCTATTTAATGGGTGTTTGTCGGCGTCATATCTCCGTAACCAATTGAAGCGAATCAATTGTCCTCTTGCCCATGCAAATACTATATAGTGGAGCCGTGCAACGAGGGGTTATTTTAAAATTTTTCAAAAAAAAATGGGAAAATGGGAAATCTTTGAAAATACAACACAGTTGACATATTCAATGGGTGTTTGTCGGCTCCATATTTCCGTAACCACTGAAGTGATTCAATTGCGCTGTTGCACATAGAAAGAATATATAGTGGATCTGTGCAACAAGGGATTATTTTGAGATTTTCGTAAAAAAAATGGGAAAATGGAAAGACCGTAAAAATTTCACCGTATTGATTTGTACAATGGCTGCTTGTCGGCGCCATGTAGCCGTAACTGTTCAAGCTACTCGATTGTTGATTGAAATCCTGTGATTGCACGCCTGCATGCGGTGGACTTAATCAGTTTTACTGACATACTTGTTGCTTATGATTTCAGTAATGAAAGACAACATGAAATTTCAATTTTACCTGAGAAAAAGGTGAAGAGAGGAAGGGGAGATATGAGGGAGGGCGGGGAGTTGAAAGGCGGTAATAGAGGGCAAGAAGCGGATGGGAGACGGGAGAGTGAGGGATGAAAGTGACGGTTGGGAGCCCCGGGGGGGGGGGGGTGGAAGGACTGCAGTAGAGGAGAGACGGGGAGAGAGGGCAGGTGAGAGAATGGGAGGGGAGGAGGGACGGGTGAAGGAAGGTGAGGAGGGGACGGGAGGAGTGCAGGGATGTTGGGAGCATTTCATTTAGGACGAGATGTAGAAAGAGAGCGAAATAGCGAAGAGTAGATCTGTGTGTACCGCTGTTACTTCGATAAAACCTGTTCAGTAATATTGTTGCATGTTGTTTCTTTTTTGAAAAGCTGTTCAAAATCAGTAACCTAAAAACAATCTCAGGCCATTTTATCAACGGTTGCGCTCGGTGCCATTATAGGTGTCGCCTTTTTTGGGTGCATACCGTGTAACTTATACATCATTTAGAATACGACGTAGGTTGGGTTAGCGTGCAAGATAACCATAAATATTACTATTGATGAGACAAAGCAGGAAGGTGGGGAGGAGGTGGCGCAAGGCTGGAACTTTTACATTAAAGCAAACATGGCATAATATACGATTATCTAACGATTAGGGGGAGGAAAGGGATGGAGGTACGCAAAAAACTGGTCGCTAAAAGAGCTCCTTGTTGCTGCTCCCTGTGCTGTTAATTAATGAATAAAGCATGAAAAAAGGATGATTTATACACAGCAGCAACTCCCTCGAGGGAAGACACGTAGCCAATGAGCACAAAGCGAGACATATAGTGGAATGGCGAAAAGGCAACAAGATGCCTGGGGTGGCAATCGCGCGTGTTCACTGTCGAGAATCTGGGGTGCCGAAAGTTTGCCAATCAAAGACCGGATTTAGAGGTGTGTTTCAACCAATCAGAAGCCAGGGGAAAAGTTCGCTCTCTTGGTACGCACCACTAGAAACTTCGTCCTCATTATGACCCAGGAATTTTGTCGAGGCTATTATTTTTATGAAAACAAGAGATTGTAAGCCAGTCATAGAAAAAGGGTTCCTATCCCGGCGGGCTGGGGGAGGGGAGGGGAGGGGATGGGGGTTGGTATCGTATGCGTCGCCATGTATCTCCAAAAAAGAGCTGAGATAGAGGGTTTATTTTCAGGCCTGGAGCGGTCCGCGAGGAAGGAAATTTTCGTTAATAAAGGGGGTAATTTTCATTCAGTACTCCGCGTTTGCCGTGAAGCTGGGCTTCTTTAAGGAATTTGCTCCGCGTTTGGGTAGAAAAGGGGAGTATTATTTTAAAATATCTACCCCATTAAAGGTCGTTTTAAAAGTTATGGACACGCATGGTAGTAAGTCTGTACATGAGTGTCCCCCTCCCACCCCCCACCCCACAGGTTTCTATATAGGGGAACAGGCGGTCTCCCCCCTGGCGCTTTCCCCCCGGCGGTTTCCCCATGGCGGTTTCCCCCCTGGCGGTCTCTCCCCTAGGCGGTCTCCCCCCTGTCCTCCCCCCCCCCCCCCACGGCAGATTTTTTTTAAACTTACATCAGCAAAACTTGTACATTTCACTCCTTTTTTTCCTTCTCCCCCCCCCCCCCCCCTCAAACTTGCTTTCCTTATTGATGTATGAAGACCAAAGGGTTATTGATGTTTCTTTAAGTGATTGATATGTTGAATTTTTGACCGAGTCAATGAAACGTCGGATCTAGTGTTATGCTCATTGCATACACAAGAATTGCAATTGTTTCTTCGCCATCACCGCCAGAGTAGGCTACTGACGATGATGTTTTCCGGAGTAGTTTGGTTTATTTATGGATATCAGATATGCGTCCGGAGAACGTAAATGGTTGTATAAAAGCTCACCAAAAAGTAGCCAAATGATCACATCAACCCTGGAAACAACCGACGTCTTTTTGGTTGAAAAAAGGTTGGATTTTGGACGCGACGACTTCACAACTATATTCTGACCTATTACCCAAAAACCCGACTTTATTCTGACGTCGAGGCGACGTCGGTTTTCTGACGTCACCTCGACGTTACAAAAACGACCAAAAAGCGATGAACTTTATTATCGCTCACCGGAAATGGAAGTCATTTTGAAGAAGAGGAAGAAAAAACGTAATTTTTACATGAAAATTTTATAATTTTGATGGCGCGTCGGTATTTTTCTTCCTAGATTGTAAAAATGTACATGGAAAATGCTTTCGTATGTATTTCACAACAGCAGTTGAATGATTAATTATCTATTAATTATATAACTCTAGTCAGTTTCAGTTCGGAATCCGACGTCGGTTCCAGTTTCATATGCAACCTAAAACCGACTTAATTCCGACGTCGGATTTAGGTCGGAACCCGACGTCATTCTGACGTTGAAACCCGACGTCGGTTCCATTTCATATACAACCAAAACCGACACGTCAGTCTGACGTCGGAAACGTCGGTTCACGACGTCGACCCGACGTCATTCTGACGTCTTAATGTTTGCTGGGAAGATGGAATTCATTACGACTACACGAAGAAAGCAGTAAGGTGGTGACACAGTAAAGCTGGTGATCTGTAAATTAAATTTCGTGATCGCATTTGAAAGATCAGTCTACAGTAACTGTTTGATAGTAATTTCGCAATTGGATTTAAAAGCAGATTAATTTCCTAGTGATAATTATATATAGAAGTAGATGAAAGGTGAGGTTGAAAATTAAAAAAAGGAATGAAATGTACAAGTTTTGCTGATTTAAGTTTTACTAACTAAAAAAATCTGCCATGGGGGGGGGGGGGGGAGAGAAGGACGGGGGGGGGGGAGTCAGCCTACGGGGGGAGATCGCCAGGGGGGAGTTGGTAGGGGGGAGTCCGCCGGGGGGGGAGACCGCAGGGGGGCAGACCGCCTAGACCCCCTATATAGCAGAATCACTATGCTTTTGGAATTAGTCTGCAATCTTATAAAAATTTTGTTTTGCCTAATTTCGAGTATCAAGGTGGACTTCACTTATCTAGCCTTCAGGATCCTGACCACGTTCCATGTCACAGGGATCACAGGTCAATGAGTCGTCGGTAAAATCAGTAAATATTGTTTTCTGAAATGCTTTGAAGTGACGAAAGATTATCTCGAAACAACTCTTTTTTCTTTTATTGTTATTTTAACATTGTCGTATAACTATTTTTATTTTCAATTGTTAATCAAAGAAAATTATTTTGGGGACTATTATCGGGAACCGGCTGTCTCACCCCGGCTCTTTCACCCCCGGCTATCTTACCCCCTAGGCTAGTTCACCCCCGGCTTATATGAGTTGATGAGTTGGATACAGATTTGAATACGAGAGTGGAAATTTGTTTCCGTATCCTATGATGTCAGTAAACGTGTTTCATTTGATATGCACCTGTTGTAGTAAAAGTGACGTCATGTTTGACAGCTCCATTGTAGTAAAAGTGACGTCATGTTTGACAGCTCCATTCATTAATCAAATGAAAGCAGTCAACACAAGTTGTATTAATAAAACAGCAGAATATTAACCCATGTCTATTTGCTACAATCTTTGTAAATCTTGCTGATAAGTCCAACTTAGAACATCCCAGAGAGAGAACCTCTTTAATTCAGTCCCCCCCCCTCGCACCCCCCCCCCCCCCCGTGGGCGTTTATTCCGAAATTCCCTGCATCTTGATTCGTGGCAACTGTTTATAGTCACGAATTCTTATAGAACAGGACAAAGTACAGATCTTGCATTGCAAAACAGAATCTATATTTTATTTTAAACATGTTATATTGTTAAATAACACGTGACTAAGTGCCTCGTTTTTACATGTCACGTGGCTACGTGTCTCGGGAGGGGGGGGGGTGTAATGGGTTGTTTACAACATAAATTGGTCTTTGAAAAATACTGAAAATGCGTTAATCCTTTCTAAAAACTTTTGGATTTAGATAAATACAAATTGTCCCCAAAATTTTTTTATGTGTCAAAATACCCCTTTCGACCGCCCCCTCCCTCTCCCACCAACATCTCCTCACACTCGGGTCCACATGCCTATCTAGATTGTGGTAGAATATTTCTCGTCATAGCCGCCAAAGAATCTGAACCAAATGTTTTGAGGCAGTAGTAGTTTTCGTTTCACTTGTTATTAGTAAGTAGGGCAAAGCCCCTATAATTTAGAAATGGCAAATATCTTAGCACACTGTCGGTAGTTTGTTGTTATGTTTATCCTACAAATAATTGTGCGTGTGCGCAATGACCTCTTTTGATACTTTGTTTACTTGTGATGCGATTTCAAAGAATTAGGTAAAAAAAAACTGAACTATGAGCAAATGTAAAGTTTGCCTTTGCTTAACGGTTTATAAATGGTATATGAACGTGTCATGTGAGACTTACGTTTGGAATGAAGGGCTTGAAATACATTTTTCGTATAAGAAATAATAATAATAATAATAAAAATAACAAGAGTTCTAACTATAATGTAGAGATAATAATGTTATTGGTTATAGCAGTTCAATTAGTAGTAGTAGTAGTAGTAGTAGGTGGTAGTAGTAGTTATTGTAGTGATAGCAGTAGCAAAACAAACCGCTACCAGACAGCTACTATATATTATGTAAAATGATCTATTTATAAAAGCTGCTCGGGATAAATGTCACGTGATTTCAAACTATTGTTTCACAAAGGAGAAAGACCGAATCAGCAACAAATAAGAGTATTTTTGAGAAGTGCCACTGGGTCGGAGCTGCGAATTCTTAGCTGTTTTGACAAAGAATGGGGTTAAAGTAACTTTTTTTCCTATTTATTTCAGATAGAACGACACAATCATGATTCCATGGATACTGGTTGTTTGTGCTGCACTTGGCGCAAACTTTGGCGCACTAGCTGATTACGCGGAGCCATTGTTTGTGTACCACAATCACGACAATTTGACGACTTACCTCCGCAGTGTGGCGGAAGAATATCCACGCATCGCGCATCTCTATTCTATTGGCCAGTCAGTCGAAGGTAAGAACTGACTTAGAAAAAAGGGTTTTTGCACGTGTGACCAAGGGTTAAAATGAATAATAACTTCGGTATTGTTTTTTTAAGCCGTATTAGGACTCCCATTTTAAGGGGTCACCAGGCAGTCTGCCACCCCCAATAACTTAAACATTTGTAAGGTAACCGCTTTACACCCCTTATTTCTAATGTAAGGGGTTACTATTCTTAGCAGACAATCTGCCACACCCGCCCCTTTCGTTGAGAAGTGAAGCTTAGCATGGCTCAGTTTTTTTTTAAAGGACCAAATGTGAACAACGTTGCGTTTACCTAGCGCCCTAAAATTATAATTTTAAGACTGAAATTTAATTGAAAAAGTCGCTTTAAGTTTTTTTAGAGTTGACGTAACCACATTCTGTATGTTTTTATAGCTGAACAGTTCATTCGCCGCCTTAATTATTATCAGTTTTTTTTTTCACTTCGTGAATTCATAACTTGTCTCAAATATTGCCTCTTGCTATTTTGAGATTTATTGTCCTTTAGTGGGGTTTTGACTGGTGCGTTAATACTTCAGCTCAGACTTTCCTTAAGATCGAAAAGTAACGTGGGATTTCTCTATAACGCCCGTGATACGATGCAAAAACAAATAATCTAACTTTGTGGGAGCGGGGAGTGTGTGTGGGGGGGGGGGGGAGGGGGAGGGGAGGGGAGGGGAGTTTGCCCATTAATTCCTTTAAACCATCGATCAAAAAAGTTAACGCTTAATAAACTAAAACTAACTAATAAATTGGGAAAGAACCGACGTCATATATCCGAGAATAGGTTTGTTATGCTTTTGTTGTGCCGATTAACCATCACCATGGAAACATAACGTAATGGTCAGAAATGCGTCTGAACCACTACCCTTCGCGTCGGTGCGGTATAGCGGTATAAATGTTCAACACGTTCAATACGTATTTTGAATCGCTTTTGTATTTATGTGCAATTAATATACTGGAAAATATTTAATTCTTTCTCCAACCACTTTTTACGTCTTCCCAGTCAATGTTCTTTTCTGCACGTAGTTTTTAATATTCTGAAGATAAATTACAGAATTTGCATTGATATGTATTAATTTTACGCGCCCCACAATTAATTTTTTTTCGGTTTCAAAAATTAAGAAATCTATTCGAAAGCATATACTATCCAACATTCAAACTCGTGATCAAGCGCATTTTCACAGACGTTCTTTAAAGACAGATTTCATGTGTAATTATATTGTACGAAAAAAAAATCAAAGCGAAGTAAAGGAGCTCGAATAAATAATAAATAAAACATGTTAAATATATATATGTTAGTCGGCAATTGTCGTGAAGCCATTTTAATGATCGCGAGAAAAATTACATTTACAGCATTTGGGTTTTGATTTTTTGGATGAATATACCACCATAATGTGGCGGGAATGGGTAGGTGGGATGGGAAGAGGGGGGGGGGGGGGGCCGGAGGGGGTGGCGGACGAATAAGGTAGTAGGTATGTAAGCCTGAAGGCCACAGGAAATTGCAAAGAATTTTTGATTCGAAATGGTGCAAAAAATTCTGTTTAATAAGTAAATCAATAAAAATTCCTAAGGATGTCTGTTTTTTTATACACACAAATACCGTATCTGACCTACTAGGTTTTAACTGGTTGTTAAAATATCCGCTTCTAATTCCAAATAAACAAAAAAATGTAATTTGAACAGTCTAGCTTATCATTAAAAATAATATTTTAAATTTGAGTTACACCGACATTCGTACGAAAAAAGTTGTTGAAGCAGGCAGATGCCAATTCACATAATTTTGTTCATTTTTCTTCTTTGGCAATTAAGGCCGAGAGTTGTGGGTACTGGCGATGGCAGCCGAGAAACCTGACAAACACGTGAAACTGAGGCCGGAAGTGAAATACGTTGGCAACATGCATGGCAACGAGGTTTGCAAATGATTTTATATTCCCGCCAATCGCGGCATTCACGTGGTCAGGTGGTGGATACTGGGGGGGGGGGGGGGGGTTGGGGGCAGGGGAGTATTGTTGTATGTTGGACGGGTGATCTCGTTATTCAGCCATAATATTCACACTTCTTTTTCTATACAGTTCATAGATGTCATTCCTTTTTTTAATTAACAAATATGTGTGTGGCGGGAGGGGATGGGGGTGCAGAGTTCAAGGGGTTTTTTTTATTTCATTTTTAATTAAAAAAAAAAAAAAAAAAAAAAAAACAAAACAATCGACCCGCCCATTCTCTCGATCTACCCTTAGAATGCGCTCGGACATCTTAAGCTGGTATAAAAACCACCAAATTTTTGATAAAAACCTTTTTATTGCGCTACAGGCAGTGAGCAGAGAATTGCTGATTCACTTCATACATTACGTGATCAATGGCTTCAACAACAACGACGATGACGTCACCGACTTGATGACGTCAGCTAGAATACACATAATGGTTTCTATGAACCCAGACGGATTCGAGCACACTTATGAAACAAGTGACATGGGGACTTGCTTCGGGGTTGTGGGAAGGTAAACACCGAATTATCAACTAGCCAGTCCATTTGATTTACTGCTATGCAACAAACCGACTTTATCTGAGAGGAGGAACTTGTTTCACTTAAGTCGTTTGAAAAAAAAAATAGAGGCGTTGCAAAAAAAACTTTTTGTTTAACAACGAACAGGTAAAAAACAAGCTATTCATTTATAGACATTAAGGAACTATTCCTATAAAGAACAAGACCTTATACCTGTCTTGACAGACAGCACATATTTAAACCTCAAACATTCGCGCTGTGTAAATATGTGCCAAGCATACACTCACCTGAAAAAAAACGGGGTTTCTCAAGTTGCATATTTCATTTCAACAAACATTTGCCATAGGCTCTCTTTTGTGCTATAGGTTCTTTTTTCCTTTCCTTTTCTTTTCTTTGTTCTTACCAAGACATATTAGTTAGCACAAAGTCGCCCTATAAAATCCACCGAAAATGATATTTATTTTACGCTGACCATTACTTGTACAAATATACAACTACCACTTAGCACAAACCCAGAAAACATTACGGTATCGAACGAGATTATTATCACAACTCTGAAATAGACGTCATATCAGTACTGCCAAGAGACGTCACAAGCGCCTCGTATCAAAAGCCCGACATGTCAGAAGCCCCTCATGCCAAAAGCCCCATATGACAAAAACCCTTTATACTAAAAGCCCGTCCTGTCAAAATCTCCTAATACCAAAAACCCAAATGTAACAGAAAAAAATCTACGTTTCAGAGACTCCTCCTTTTTGACAAGTAGATAAAAACCCTTCAGAGCCATTCCGCCTCAGAAAATGTATGAGAGGGTCACAAAAATTAGACTGCTGTATTTTTTTTTTTTTTTGTAATCCTTTATATAAAACAACTCGTATCAAAAATCGAATACAGAGAAGTCTTCTTTCCCGCCTTGTCCTATCAACTCCCTCCACTGATACAAAATACCCCAGCTTTCACCATGCATAATACTTTTTCATTTCTTTATATGTTCTCTATATTTTCTTTTCCTGATAATAAGACCAGATTCCACCAATCCCACAAGTGGTTCTGTTTTCTCTGGTGAAGCTTAATGCCTCTAAATATTTCCTTCCACAGATACAATGCCAACGGACTGGATTTGAATCGCAATTTTCCCGATTTCTTCAGAAACAACACAGCGCCCATACAACCAGAAACGCAAGCCGTTATTGAGTGGCTAGCGACGGAGCAGTTCGTCTTATCCGCAAATTTGCACGGCGGCGCTCTGGTTGCTAACTACCCGTATGATAACAACGGTAGGATTTTTACCAACTTGGTAGCCAGCTGGTCACTTTTCGCAGCATCGGTCCGACATCTAAAATCAAACAATTCTCTGCTAGCACCATTTTTATTTAGATAAATACTCGTATTTCGAATTTTAAAAAGCAGCGTTGACAGTTTTTACAACCTACAGTCTAACTCCGTAAATACGACACATCTAACTGTAATAGAATGGTCAGACTTCTGGACTCATCCTATTTGCGAGCTTCTTTTAAAAAGGAAGAACAAGTAGAACAGGGAATAGTACCGAAGACCGGGAGGCTCATTTCTTTTCCAACTTCTATTGGAAGTCTTCCTTCGAATTTAATAGGAACTTCCTTGGAATTGCCTTCGAAATTCTTAGGAACTTCCTAAGAACTTCCATCGAATTTCCTTCGAAATTCCATGGAAGAAGCGACTACTTCTTCCTAGGAAATTCCTAGGAATTTCCATCGAATTTCTTTGGTATTTCTAATGAAATTGCTTGGAAGAAGTTACTACTTCTTCCTAGGAAATTCCTGGGAATTTTCATCGAATTTCCTTCCAAATTCCATGGAAGAAGTGATTACTTCTTCCTAGGAAATTCCTAGGAATTTCCATCGAATTTCTGTGGTATTTCTATCGAAATTGCTTGGAAGAGGTGATCACTTCTTCCTATGAAATTTCTAGGAAATTCCATCGAATTTCTCTGGCATTTCTATCGACTGATGTTACTTGTTGAATTATAAGTTTAAAGAACAGCAAGGACAGAAGGTTTGAGATAAAACGCCGCCCGGGAGAGTTTGGGCGACCGGGAAGGGGTGGGGGAGGTTGGAGACACACGAGGATCCAACTTTTCGGGAAGTATGGGGATGTCAACTGCTAAAACCTTTAGTCTGACAGAAAAAGTTTTTTCTCAGAAAATCAAAAGTTTAACTGTCAAACTGTTTTCGGACTTAGGAGGGGGCGTTGCAACCCCTGAACCCCCTTCCCTTGATCCGCTACTGGGAGGGAGGGGGGGGGGGGGTGCATGAAGCTTGTAATATACATGTTCATATGTAGGTCAAGGAACGGTGTTACAATTGGCAGGATACATTATTATGACAAGTGAGTTCGCCTTTAAAATCTCGATACCACAATTTATCCGTTATGTTTAAAAAAAATAGAAATTTAAGATTTAAGTTTTAATTCGGGCCAAGTGTTTAGCGATTTGGTTTTGTCAAATCGTGCGGCTCGTTCTATTTTAAGTTCATATTGTCTATTCTTTCTTTCATTTTGAGGTTTGGATCTTTGCCACAACAACAGATTGTTGTTGCAAGTTCATGCAATAACGCTCCCTGAAAAGACTACCTGACCTCAAATTGGCAATTTTGGCAAAGAGCCCTGTCATCATCTCTCGACATTAAGCGGGTTATTGCCCACCTTTAGCCCACTTGACATAGGTCAAAACGCTTTCTTCAAACACCAAATTTGTTCTTCATAAAGTAAAAAAAAAAAGAAATTGGGATATTTCAATGGAAATTTCAGAGAAATTCGATAGAAGTGCCTAGGAATTTTCTAGGAAGAAGTGATCACTTCTTCCAATGAATTTCGATAGAAATACCGAGACATTCGGTGGAAATTCCTAGGAATTTCCTAGAAAGAAGTGATCACTTCTTCCAAGGAACTTCGATAGAAATACCAGAGAAACTCAATGGAACTTTCCTAGGAATTTCCTAGAAAGAAGTGATCACTTCTTCCAAGGAATTTCGATAGAAATACTAGAGCATTTCGATGGAAATTCCTAAGAATTTCCTAGAAAGAAGTGATCCCTTCTTCCAAGGAATTTCGACAGAAATACCAGAGAAATTCGATGAAAATTTCCTAGGAATTTACTAGAAAGAAGTGATCACTTCTTAAAAGGAATTTCGATAGATATACCAGAGATATTCGATAGAAGTTCCTACAAAATTCCTTTTAAGTTCTCGGGAAGTAAAAATGACTTTTTTCATGGAATTCGAAGGAAATTCGATGGAAGTTCCTAGGATTTTCGAAGGAAATTCAAAGGAAGTTCCTAGGAAGTTCGAAGGAAGGCTTCCAATGGGAGATGGAAAAGAAATGAGCCTTCCGGTCTTCGGTAGAATAATGAACTGCTACTTTTATCGGAGTGGGAACTATTTGTGGAATGGCGTCATTCCGGAGTTCTGCTGTACTTCAGTCAGCTGATCATCAGTGAAAATACGAAGATATATACACAAACAAAAAGAAAAAAGATATAGGCGAATAGGTTCCTGATCTATACAGTGCGCGCACTCCGAAAATGTTGTGACTCTTTGCTTTTAGTGGAAGGTCAAAGCGTCTATACTGCCACGCAGGATGATGACGTTTTCCAGGAGTTGTCCCGGGTGTACTCGCTATCACATGCAAACATGTTCACAGGCTCTCACTGCGGCTTCAATTTCATCGACGGCATCACCAACGGAGCGGAGTGGTATGCTATTATAGGTCTGTTTTCTTCTTCTTTCTGAACTGTAATTTAATAAATTTTTACAGTTCTACAAATTTGTAAAGATTGTAAAGCATGTCCAGCGGAGGTCGTTTGGAGCATGAAGGAGATGGAGTAGGACAAGTGGGAAAGATGGAGGAGTAGGTGGGGTTTGTACGGAGTATGGCAGCGTAAAGATGGTGTTGGTGTGGAGCATGGGGGGCGAGATAGGGCCGGTGTGGAGCATGGAGAGGTGGGATGAGGTTGATGTGAAGCATGGAGGGGCCCAGCAAACATTAAGAGTCAGAATGACGTCGGGTCGGCGTTGTGACCCGACGTTTCTGACGTCGGACTGACGTGCCGGTTTTGGTTGTATATGAAATGAAACCGACGTCGGATTTTTAACGTCAGAATGACGTCGGGTTCCGACCTGACACTGACGTCGGGTTTACCACCTTGAAACGACCAGCCTTAGACACGTCTTACAAAAATAGTCTAGAGTTATATAATTAATAGATAATTAATCATTCAACTGCTGTTGTGAAATACATGCGAAAGCATTTCGGAATGACGTCAGAAACTGACGTTTTCTCGACCTCGGAATAAAGTCGGGTTTTAGGGAAATAGGTCGTGACGTAAGTCTACCCATTTTACAACCTTACTTTAGTCAGAATATGGTTGTGAAGTGGTTGCGACCAAAATCCAACCTTTTTTTTCAACCAAAAAAGACGTCGGTTGTTTGCTGGGGATGGGATACAGTTAGTATGGAGCATCGAAGGGTTGGATTGGGTTGTAGTGGAGCTTGGATAGATGGGTGGGGATTGTGTGTAGCTTGGATGGATTGGTTGGGATTAAATGGAGCATGAGGGGGTGGGAGGGGTCGGTGTGGAGCATTGAGGGGTAGAGTATGGAGCATGGAAGAATAGGGCAGGGTTGGTATTGAACAGGGAAGGATTAGTATGGAGCATGGAAGGGTGGGTGGGGTTTGTGTGGAGCCTGGAGGAGTCGTAGGGTTGGCATGGACCATTGAGAAGGTAGGTTAGGGTTGGTGTGGAGCATGGAGGTATGGGGTAGGGTTGGTCAGGAGAATGGAGGGATTGGTGGGATTCGTGTGGAGCAGTGAGGGTAGGCGAGGTTGGTGTTTAGTATGGAGGGTCGGGGTAGGGTTGCAGTGGAGAATGGGGCAGTGAATAAGGTTGTTGTAGAGCATATCGGGATGGAACGGGGTTGGTATGGGGCGTGGAGGGGTGGGGTTGGGTTGGAGTGGAGTATGGTGAGGTAAGACCAGTTGGTGTGGAGCAAAGATTGGCGGGACAGGATTGGTGTGTGGAGCAAAGTTAGTGTGTAGCGTGGGGCTGGGGTAGGATTGGTGTGGAGTATGGAGGGAGTGGGGTAAGTTGTTGTAGAGCATGGAGTATGGGATTGGGTTTAAGTGGAGCATGGAGGGGTTGGGGTGGAATCGGTGTGGAGCATGGAAGGATTGGATCGATAGTCTGTGTGACTTTCCAGTTAATGGGAAGATTGCTGACATGCCTTAAAATATATTAATGTCCACTTCTTTTGTTTTCTCCAATTACTTATTTTGAAGAACGAGGCAAACAAAGTCGCAACTCTTTTGTGAGGCAGGGCATTCTGAAAAATAATGACCCGGTACACAGGTCATTCTTTTGAGAATGCCCTGCAAGGTGTGACTTTGTTTTCATTGTTGCTTAAATTGATTCATTGAAAACAAAAGACACAGTCATTGATCAAATGGAATTTTAACAGGAATCAAACATCAAGAATCTTTGTTTTGAAAAAAAGATTTATTTAAACTAAAGAACTTATATTCCTTAACAAATATGCTAATGCTTAAATGCCTGACGAATTCTTTAGTTTTTAATAGAATGGGGGGGGGGGAGGGGGGCTGATGAAAGATATATATCGACACAGATGCTCGACAGCCGTCGTGATTTAGTCGCGACGAAAATCACAAAACGCATCTCATTTTCTACGTTAAATATTCGTCGATAGACGTCATGACCTCAAAGAGTCGTGATAGACGGTAATCGATTTTTTCTCTCGATTTCAAATCTCGAGCAAAACGCTAGAATTTTAAGACGAGTAACATTAACTTAAACAGAAGAAAGTAGAAGCTTTCAAATAAATTACCTTGTAGCTAATGTCGAAATTCATTTTCAAACATTATGTAAGGTCCATCCGGTCTCAACATGCTATTGGCATCGATATATCCGGCAGGCTCATTAACGTTATATGCTTGAATAAATCCATCAATTTTCACTCCAATGTCAAAATTCCCAGACTCCCTCTGCAATTCAGAAGGAGTCTGGGTCAAAGAAAGTTCATTTTCTGAATCGTCCTCTGTATTAATTTTGTACAAAAAAAGCCCGCGTTGACTCTTGCATTAATTAGGTTGTTATGAATGATCGTTCAGTTTTTTATACCTTGTCATGATTCTTATTCTTTAATGTCCACTTCTTTTGTTTTCTCCGATGACTTATTTTGAAGAACGAGGCAAGCAAAGTCGCACCTCTTTTGTGAGGCAGGGCATTCTCAAAAATAACGACCCGGTACACAGGTCATTCTTTTTGAGAATGCCCTGCAAGGTGTGACTTTGTTTTCATTGTTGTTTAATTTGATTCATTGAAAACAAAAGACATAGTCATTGATCACATGGAATTTTAACAGGAATCAAACATCGAGAATCTTCGCCTTAAAAAAAAAGATTTATTTAAACTTAAAAAGATATATTCCTTAACAAATATTCTAATGCCTAAATACCTGACGAATTCTTTAGTTTTTATTGGAGTGGGGGGAGGGGGGCTGATGAAAGAGATATATCGACACAGCCGTTCGACAGCCGTCGTGATTTAGTCGCGACGAAAATGACAAAACACATCTCATTCTCTACGTTAAATATTCGTCGACAGACGTCGTGACCTCAAAAAGACGTTCAATAGACTTCAGAATGATCACTTAATCGAATTTTTCTCTCGATTTCAAATCTCGAGCAAAACGCCAGAATTTTACGACGAGTAACATTAACTTAAACAGAAGAAAGTTGAAGCTTTCAAATAAATTACCTTGTAGCTAATGTCGGAATTCATTTTCAAAAATTATGTAAGGTCCATCCGGTCTTAACATGCTTGTGGTATCAATCTATCCGGCAGGCTCGTTAACATTATATACTTGAATAAATCCATCCAATCCAATGTCAAAATTCCCAGACTCCCTCTGCAATTCAGAAGGAGTCTGGGTAAAAAAAATCATTTTCTGAATCTTCCTCCATATCAATTTTGTACCAAAAAAAAGCTCGTGTTAACTCTTTCATTAACTAGGTTGTTATGAATGATCGTTCAGTTTTTTATACATTGCATGATTGTTATTCTTTATTTGTCACCTTAATCGCAGAACAATAGGGGGTGACGGGCCGGGGGAGGCGGGGCCAATTCGTCTGGCACATGGACATTAAGTATGAGAATGCCTTCCTTATCGGTAAACTCTATTTTCATGGCCCTGTCTATTCACACCTCGGGCTGACGCCCTCGGTATGAATAGACAAGGTCATGAAAATAGAGAATACCCAGAAGTCAGGCAGTCTCATATACATCACATATGACTAGCATACTTGAAAATAGGATCAATATATAACCTGGAGTGAACTTCATAGGAACATTGGTTAACAGGTAATTTCATTATAGCGAAGGTGATACTTAAAAAGTTCAGCGCTGCATTCCCTTTGGGAAGCATACAATTGTGTCGGCCTGTGTAATAAAGCTCTTTTTACTATTTTTATGTTAATTTAACCTTATGTCGAAATTGAACGTCTAATAAAATATTCCTTTACTGTGTTATTACGAAATTAGGCAGACGTCATAAACTGAACATCTGTGCCGCTAATCTTATTTGATCCTTTGACCAAATTTATCCCCAAATGACATCTGGTCATATCGCTTTTTGGGGTTGCTATAATTAAGCCTGTTATGGAGGATAGTTTAATACTTAAGTTGCAATTAGGGTCGTTATAGAATTAGGGTAATTTCAATACCAATAGGGTAAATCCCTTTTATTTTATTCTTTTGTGTTTTTATGATTCTTTGTGGTATTGTTGGCGTCTGTTCTCATTGAGAACTTGAATAACAATAACATCAGTGGAATTTAATTTATGCTATGTTGTCATTTGATGCAATTTATGCTATAATGAGATGACGCGTAGTCTCGATATATAAAGAGCACGATTTCTCCTGAAAAATTAGAGCAGGTCGAGAGGAGATCAGATCGAAAGATCACTTCGAGGCTTGATAACAGCAACAAATAAAACAACAACAAGAAATGCGAAGTACTGCCTTTTATTTAAGGCCACTATCGGCCACCGTACAGCTGAGCCAAAAAAGGCCACTTTGTACCTGATTTAATACGTTTTTTGCACAGTATTCTTCAAAATATTCACAGTTTCATTTTTTCATGCCTTGCTTATCTGCAGAAATATGATGCACAAACAACCTGAAGCAATGCAATTCTTGACCTCACTACTTTCTTTTATTGATATCCACAGTAGGGCTGAATTAGTGAATCTACAATTTTCACAATAATTATATAGACAATAGTTAAATTATTTATATTAATAATTACATTATTTGAATTACTTTACTAAACTCATTTTTCAATCTCACTAGACCACTTTTCATATCAATCAATGAATTATTGATATCTACATAATATAAATAATAAACAACAAACTAACATATCTAATTGAAACTGCGCTCTTGAATTCTTGATATCCGTAATTCAATGAGATATAACGTATTTCAGTTATTAATATCGAGAATTCGACTTATCATGTGACATAGCACATTCCTTTATTTACATCAATAATAAAAATGTTTATATCACAAGTTCCATTTCCAGTGTCAGATCCTAAATCAATAAATTATTTAAACAAATTTGACTTGATGTTTTCAGTTTGTAATGCAACAAATATAAATATTTATACTTATATTTTTGTGAAATCCGGGATTTAGGATTGGGTTGACTACGGTATGGTCTGACTATTTTATATACTTTGCGATACAGGGAGTATGCAAGACTACAACTACATATTTGAAGGATGCATGGAATTGACTCTGGAGGTATCATGTTGCAAGTACCCAAATGAGAGTACCCTGGAAGGGTACTGGAATGAAAACAGGGCGTCATTACTGAATTTGCTGCATCAAGTCAATATTGGTATACTGCTTGTAATTTTATAAGCCACAAAAATACATTTTAGTATTTTTGCAAATGCATTGAAACAATAGCGTAAAAATAACGTTTAAATGGTTATGCTGGGTTGAGCAGAGCACTAAAACATTCTTAACATTCTGAAAGTATGCACTGTCACAATGGCGCGTTTATGTCACGTATGTATTTCTCTGTCGTGTCACTATCCCCCTCCCCCACCTTCTGTAGTGGCTAACGTCATTTGATCATTCCGCAAAGTTATTATATAATCAGTGAATTTTCGGTGAACGTTGGGTATCATGGCCTAACACATTAGTACACATTATACAGCAAATATATATTCGGATGCCCGATTGTTATAAGGAGAAGGTATCTCTGTCGAGGTGCTTCCATTTTTAAAGCAACTGGCATGTATTATTCACTAAAATGTCGTCAATTTTAAGAAAGGGTACAAGAAATGTTTTTGTCAACGACACCTAATTCTAGCCTCCCCCTCAGTGCAAAACGGCGTCGCCAATGAAACAAGTAATTCAGATTAACCCATTGGGATCTCCTGAATGACATCAACACGACATCAGTGTCATGTCAACGGCATCAGTACTACGTCAACAGTTGTGGCATCAATGCCATGTTAACAGAACAATATCAGTACCATCTTGACATACGGCATCATACCATGTCAACGATACTGCATTAATACAATGTCAATGATCTGGCATGTGTGCTCGATAATTTTTCCATTCTGACGCTAGCGAAATGAAATAAAGGACAGATACAAGGAATGCGGCCATATTTAAACTCCTATGAAATCACTGTACAGGTGTGAAGGGAGTGGTGACCGGGGATGACGGAATTCCAATAGAGGGCGCTCTTGTCTCGGTGGAAGGCCGCGATGATCATTACCTCGAAACTACTGTACTGGGCGAATACTGGAAACTACTGCTCCCTGGAGATTACATTTTGCAGGTATATTGCTTTCGTTATTGCATGGTTAAATAATTCTTCATTGTTCGTTTTTTTCAATTGCTGTCTTACTACATTTTGTGTTAAATTACGAAATAAATATGTTTATTTGGTTTGATTTGAAAAGGATATTACAATTATTATTACTTTAATTTTTGTGTTATCAAAGGATACCGTTTTTAAACCCGGTATCCTTTCATACAGCGGCTTAAATGGATTTAGCAAAACCTGTCTGGCTTAGCTAAACCGGTACATATCTTATTCGAACAGGAGATTTAAGCAAGTTCAGTTGTGCTAAATATATGTCTGAATACGTGTCAGGCTTACAAAATGTGTACTTTGAGCTAATGTTGTGGCAATAATAAAATAAGAAACAAGCCAGAATATTACCAAGAACAATTATTTACATATAAAGCACTGTGCGTTTCCTTACAGGTGAGCGCAGTTGAGAAAACTATGAGCGTGCCATTCACTATAACTACCAGACAGATGCAGCCATTTATTCTCAACGTCGCTTTTCTAGATGATCCAACTCCGCCATCTAAAGCAAGCAATGGGCAGTACATATCCGTCTATTGGCTGTTCCTGGCCTGTTATTCCCAATTTCTTGCTCTTATGTGTAACTTGATTTATTAATAATGATAATTAATAATAATAACCTATAAATGCTTTTTAAAGTTGAAATAATGTACAAAAAAATGTTCAAGATATACCACAGTATATTATGCATATACCAAAATATGTTAGTGTAGCAGTGAAATAAAACATTTTTTACTATTTTGTAATTTGTTTTAGTTAATATATATCGTAGGATTTTAAACGACCCATTTCTCCATTAATATGCTAAAGACAATGTCACACCAATAGTTACGTACTGTGCACACAAACATGATTGACTTAAAATGTCAGCAATGCCACGTCTACAGTAGTGCATTATGATCGACGTCAGAGTAGCAACTTTACATGCTCGTAGTTATATACTCCACCCACAAATATGATTGGCGTGGGGATGAGTCTGCGTTACAACCTCAGCATGACTGCAACTCGCACAAACATGATTGACCTAGATGAGTGACAAGCGTGCTAAACTCACCGTTACGTAATGTGCAAAAACAAACATGGTTGATTGTAAAGAGTCTTTTGGTCAGGTATCAATGTTGAGTAGTGCTGCACTAGATGTACCATTGAAAGTTGTATAAGACTGTGATATAAAGTTAAGCCCCTGAATTGTTATGTTTACCTAGATTGCATAGAGTTGTATAAAGCTGTGATCTAAAGTTAAGAGCCTGAATTGTTATGTTTACCTAGATTGTTGTATACAGCTGGAAAAGCAGTTGGATAAATGTTAAAGAAAAAATAACATTAATAGAATGTGCTTGAACTGTAACATTGTTCGTCTTGTAAATTAAACAGCTCACGTGTCTTAAACATGCGTGTGTGACCTTTTCGGTGTGTACTGTAGAGATCAATATGTATGTTTGAAATGTAGGCTTTAGCAATAAAATAAATATAGTTATTTGCATACTTTTGTCGATCATTTCCAATTAAACATTCTTTGAGTCTATGATGCTACTCAGTTTCACTTTTTAAACGATGTAGTTTTTTTTAAAGTTTTACTTGGATCTTGATTTTATATACAATATCGCCATCATTTTGGTTAAATACACTATACAATAACGCTTCTTTAAATGTTGTAACATTATTGCTCATTCACTTATTTCAAACTGCATTTATATATTCATGTGCAAGCTTATCACAGGACAAAAGTACCGATTTCACTGGCCATTCTCGAGGTAACCATAAGTTTGTCACAAACTTGCCATTAATTTGCCCCAAACTGGCCACAAGCAATAATTTTGCTATAATTTAATTGGAGCAATTCAACTGTGTCATATATCTGCCACGCATTGCACTGTGCACGAGTATCATCACAATGTTATCGGTGTTTGCTTAACATACTGCACTATATATTTGCTTTTTCATTGTATTCATTTTGCTTTTTACTCATTTTCAGATGTCCTAATATACCCCGGGGAAGAAGGAATCACATATCAACTGGTTCCTATACGTGTCAATGACTTTTTAAATCAGACGCCTACATGGGACGCTAATTGTGAAATAATACCTCCTTTTTAAACCAAACAGAGAGTACAGTTCTGAAAGAACATCCCTTTTTGTGGGAAACGCGGAGCGCTGAATGGAAATTACCCACCCCTTCACTTTTAGCAGAATTGATTTTCAGTGCGGATCGCGTTTTCTCTCAGAATTACCTTTCTTCTGGTTGTTCTTGGGCTCTTCAACACATATGATACCAAGAGTCCCCCACCCTGGCTAATGTGAGCGCAAAATTAATTTTGATAACCATTTTTTAACAGTGTGTATTGTTATATTTACAATAAACATTCCTGTACACGTTTATAACGGAATAATTCAACGAACACATATGAGTAACCATCTCTCATGTATCCTTTAATACGTGACAACAAACCCCAAAGACAATAAGATAATAAGTCATATGTATATTAAAGTAATATATAACATTTGCTGCATGCTTAGCATTTTCATTGTTTTCATTATAATTACTGGTTTTTGTATTTTAATTAAATCAGTAGTGTAGACGGGACTAAAATGTACATTTTGCAAACTTCTACACAAATGAAGATAAAGTCCAGCTAGAAACTTACTATTCAAGAATAAATGATCCATATAGTTTTCATACTGCATATTTTATTCAGCTTAACAGATGAGCATAAAGTAAATATTTAACTCGAGTTCTTGACATAGCTTAATACATTAGAAGAAAGAACTATATTTATCTCGTATTTCACTGAGTTGCTTGTCACAGATTTCAACCAAACCGGCACTATTTATGCAGAAGATTGAAAAGTAATTGGATTAATGTAACTGTAAAAGAACGAAAATCACTCTTACAACAAGGTTGGAGTAGTTCTCAAACGATAAACATTAAATACTGCTAACTTGATTTTGTATAAATAACCAATTGCATTTACTAACGCTTTTAAAAAAGTATAATAGCTTTGAAAATTTTAAACCTTTAATTGCAGTAAGCTTTAAAAACTAAGAGTTGAAAAGGTTTGCAAACTTAAAATTTTAGGAAAACTCATAAAATGAAGAGTCTTGTTATAATTAGAAAAGGGTGATATAGTTTACTAAATGCTCGGTAGCTTAGCAAAATGTTGGAAAGATTTCTTAAATATGCATTTTAACAGTTTCTTAGTGGCATTACACTATCCTATAATAAAAATTATTAATAAATTTCACGTTATCTTATTTATCAGTTCGTTCATAGGCATACTAGGCGATACCCAATGCAGTGCAAATCACCCAGCCCCATGGTCAATCCCTATATTAACCTTGGTAAAAATCAGTTTTTGATATACAAAACTTATATTAAATCAACTTTAGTAATCTTACGGTTTTTACCTTGATCAAATATGTAAGATCGAATGGTATATGTTTTCTGTTTTTATCAATGTCGACTGTCCCCATGATAACCAATGCTTTAAGACACGAACATTCTGCATTCATAATGCAGGAATCGTTTACAGCACTAATGCTGTCGCGAACCAGAAGATTGACTTGAGGGGCAAAGAAAGACGTTAGCTCACAATTACCAATTGCTCTTTCTAAGTGCCGAATAATTCTCATCGCCCAGTTAGCTACTGAGATCTTTGCATAACTTTTCCTGGATGAATCTGAGTCTTTGTTGTTGTGAAATGCATCTAGTTCTAATTCATGCAAGAAGCTTGTTTTTAACATGTATGTTGTCAGAAAACTCTTAATATAGTCGTTTGCGCTATCCATATCGTATACCTGTGGCATATACAATGTGTCCCGTAAAGCTTTCAGCAGTATATATCCCTTTCTAGCTGGTTCAGGTGCACGTCTAATTATCATGCATTCAATATGCGCAACGTCTAATCGGAAGTATTTATACCAATCGCTCACAAATCTTGAATCCGGTGTCTTAAGTACGACTGAAAAAACTAATTCCTTTCCCAGTGATTTTAACAGTTTTGAATCAAGTCTAATATTATCAGGTGTCCAATCTGGAAAAGTTAATCTTGGAACAACGTCAACTTCTACTAAGAGGTCTTTGTACACACTCTTGCCAACCCATCGAAATCCCAAATGGTCGATATTTCCTTTTTCAATTTCCAGATATTTTTTGCAGTAGATGTGCCCATGCTTCCCTTCAAACAGAACTTCATTAATAGCATAATATAGTGCTCTGATAAGTTTTCGTCCATCCAATGTTTTGTCCTCATGAACAAACTGTGCAAAAACAGTATGCTCATAATTTCTCTTCAGATGCAGCTGAATGAATTCTGGAGGGAAAAGCAATGATTCTTCAATAGTGAATGCCTCACTTACTTTTGTCAAGTTCCAGGCAAAATCAAATTCATTTGGGCAACATATTTTTGTGCCTTCGCTGTGGCTACCAGCAAGGGCTACCTCACACTGTAGGTGGGGATTGAGCTCTCCAACTCTCTTGGCGGTCTTTTGCATGATCTCTAACATATCAGACGCTATTTCGTCGTTTTCTTCGGTCTCGTTGATAAACCCCATATCTTTAGAATCCATGACCATTTGAGCATAGAGCGATAAGGAAGGTTGATGAAATGGTAGGTGCATTTTCCAAGATGCCATAAAGACCACACCATGTGTATGGTGTATAGTCCTAAGAATAGGACAATCACAGTGAATTTCATCTTTACCAGGACAGGAATTTTCATCAGACTCGATAACTATTTCTTCATCATCATTATCATCATTATCATCATCATCATTATCATCATCATCATCATCATCATCATCACCAGCACCATCATCATCATCATCACCATCATCACCACCACCACCATCATCATCCCCATCATCATCATCATCATCATCATCATCATCACCATCATCATCAGTAGCATTTCCTTTGTTATTGTCTCTACCGTCAACACCCTGTTTATTGTCTTCGATCAGCAGAGATAGAAGGTAATTCATTCTCTCATGCGTAATGTTGTCGCTTAGCGGATATACTCCCCGGTGATAAACTATTCCTAACTGTTCATAAAGAAATGTGAACTTTGAAAGGCGAGCTAGATCCGCTGGTGTCCTACCAGACCCATCCTGACACTGAATACAGTTTGCGTCTGTTAATAACTTGACCGCACCTGGCTCCATCAGCGCTACTGCCCAGTGCAATGCTGTAGAACCATACATATCCTTGATGTTAACATCAATATGCGTTCCAAGTTTTTTTGAACAATCTATAATTGTGGATAGCATTTGCGAGTCAATTGCTGCCCTATGTATAGCACTTTCTCCAGTTTTAGTCTTCATGTTAGGATCTGCACCAAGCAGAAGCAAAGTTTCCACCACTTTTCTCTTTCGCTGTCTCACTGCATAATGTAACGGAGTAAATAGATCGTAATCGAAACAATTTACATCTATTCCATTAGAAACCAACTTGTAAATAACGCCAGAAACGTTCTTTTTCCGTCGCTCGTCGACTTCCACTTCTTTGAAATCGGTTGTTATGGGTGGAAGGACACACAAGTGAAGTGGATTAAGACCACATCTGTCTTGAACCATTGGAATAGCTCCGTTCTTAAGCAGTGTCTCTATTGCTGAAATGCAAGTATTGTCTGCAGCAGTTACATAGTGAAACAATGTTCTTCCCATGCCATCCTTGTCATTAATATTGCATCCTGCCTCCGTCAGCAGTTCTAGAATGTCTTTAAAATCTTCACGTTGAGGATTCGAACCTAAACAATGCAGTGCAGTCTGTCCGAACTTTAAATCCCGTCGCTTTGCATCACATCCATGCTTCAGCAAAAAGCGAACCGACTCCAAACAGCATGCACTAGCGACTTTGTGAAGGGGTGACTGCCCCATAGAATCTATAGAATCAAACGGTACCTTCCTGTCAATGAGATATTGAAGATATTGGCTACAATTATGTGTTTCACTGACGTTTACGTAGCTGGAGGAATGAACAAGCGCAGACAGATGGACTAGGTTTTGACCACTACTGTCCCTCTGGAAAAGATCATCTGAGTGAGTCAGAAGATCTGAAAGAACTGAATAAATTAAATTAAACTTGTAAAGTTTATAGTTTTCAAACATTTTAAGAAGTGGTGTTTTTCCTGACTTGTCTCTATGGTTTTTGTTTGCTCCATATTTGAATAACAGATTTCTTATGGCATTGTCACAGTCGTCATGAAGGGCGGCAAAAAGTGGCGTTTCACCATCATAGTCGGGCAAGTTGACATTGGCGCCATGCTGTACTAAATATTTAACGATTGTCACCTTGTTGCCAAGAACAGCTGAATGAAGCGCTGACATACCGCCATTTAGACGATCATGTAATACAACATTACTGTCTACGCCCTGTTTTAGTAACTCCAACACTTTTGCACTATCATTTCGTTTAACTGCACTGAACAGTTTATATGTTTTATCTTCAACATTATCGTCCGTAGCCATGGTTAAATCCTTTGAGCAAATGTTCTTTGGATTGATGATTATGTGTGAATTATCTGATCATAAAGATAAACACTTAGAACTTGTAAACAAGTTAACCCGCATTTGTCTTTACTCGGAAATGCCTTGGATGTTGAGTTTTTATTCATGGTCATCCGTGAAGGATCTGAATTCTGAAATTTAAGAAGGTATTTATGTATTTACCCAACAGAGCACAGGCGTTTTATGTAGACTAATGACATGCAATCTTTGTGATATGTTCAGACATGTTCATATTTAAAATATGTACTAAAACTCTGATATTTGCAAAAAAGCAATATTTATCAGTAGATGACCTTGTTTTGATTCCCTCTTACTGGTAGATTGTCCCCTTTTTCGACAAAACGTCTCCCATGATTTCACAATTTTGTTGAAACACAAAATAAACTATATAAGCTATCTTGTATGCCTGGATAGCTATTAATTATTGCGACGAATCTTTTTAGAGAAATGGCCGAAAGACGCAATGGGCGAAAATTTTGAATTTCGTGATAGCTGACCTCACCCATGGCATTTGCCTAGCTGAGGCATCTTGCTATTTATGCCTTCTCACCAGAAAATCGTTTAGTGTAAGAAAAATAAGAAAAATATCTAAGTAAAAAATATGTAGTTAATAGGAGAATATATTTGTAACAAAAATCATGAAATAAAAATAAACCACACTGGCGCTACCAGTGCTGCAAGCCATTCGAGGGTTTTCCGGATCATTCCAACTTCTTGAGTGCTTTTGTCACTGTATTTTCCTAAAGAGTGTTAGTTTCCAAAGTCGGTTTGTGTAAAACGATCTGCCTGTTGAATTTAATTAGGCGTATTTATTAACGTTATCCGTTCAACAAATTACTGAACATAAACATTCTACAAATATGGAACATAAGCACGAAACAGATAAATACATAATCAACAAATATGTCATATATAAACAAAATCATTGGAAAATCACAATTTGTTTTAAAAATATTCCATGTGATGTTGATCCACATCCTTAGCAAATGGGGAATGAAATGATCTTACATAAGAGTAAATTGAAATGCCAGGGCCGAATCTCCGGTTAACAATGTAACTCTTATGTAACACACAGATCAAAATTGCCCATGGTAAATCTCATACTTCTTTATATAACGGATTAAAAATGGATGTACTCTTACAAATAAACTGTAAAGACGTCCTCATCGCTGACAAATGCGCTTAACTGAATAGGCATTGTCATTTCTACCCAAGAGATCAAGTCTTCTTAACGTCAATACCGGGCAAAAAATGTTGCAAACATCAATCAAAGATTGATGACATTCAAAATAGCTGTGTCATTTCATGTAATACCAAACTGTAATTATAATGAATATTAAGCAGATTTGATCAATAACAATCTGAGCTTCAACTGGCAATGAATGGGTTACGGCAACAATGCGAAAGAAGAATATTTACTAATTACTGTTTTTATTTGTGGCGATGGGACAATAAGGGCAGGGAAGTAGGGATTACTGCCCCGGAGTAATCCCGTACCAGCTGGTTACCATGCATGACCAGGACTTTTTATAACATCCCTTAAACGCAGAGTGGAATTTTGAAATAAAACCCTCTTTTTAACCAAACGAGGGGTACATTTCTAAAAAAACACTTTTTGAGTACTCGATGAAAATTACCACTTTTTGACGAAATTTGCTCTCCACCCGGACCGCATCTAGCCATAAAATCACCCCTTCCCTTTCTCCGCATTTTTGGACACGCATGGTTAACATTTATAATACCAAAAGGTTAGTGCCTCTGTCAGTTTTGTCCTGGTGCATTTCGACAGGAGACATGTTAGAGACGGGGATATTGTCGTATTTCCGTAACACTTGAAATCATAAGTAAATGTGAAAATTAGCCACCATGCATTATGAATATTAGACCTATAAAGATTACTATATATACCTAAGCCCAGCCCTGACTCTAGCCACAGCCACAACTCTGATAATAACCGTCACTCTGACTCTTACCCCTCTAACCGCTTCTCTTTCTGTGATCATATTTATAAAAGATGCTTCTTCTCAAATTCATTAACAGTGAACTTATTTTCATCTTTAGTTAATTTAGTTGTTACTATTCTCATTACTAGCCGTATACTTTTGTTTTACTAACTATTACGTGTACTGTAAAAGTGTAGATAAACGTTCAGAGGAGAAAGATTGCCCATGCATTTGATTGCCCATGGCTTGCGTTTACAGCATGAATGTATTGAACGCTTGAAAGCAGATAGGCCAGCTGCTTGAACAGAACAAAAACGTCATCGAACAGCTAGTACACAGACACCAACTTTGTCAAGGACTGGTTGCGTTTTGTGTTTACGTCAGTATTCGATTTGGATGGCTTAGTTTAAGGCGAAGTAAGATTAGGATCTGTTTCATTTTCGATTGAATCTGCGTTGACTGCTCTGTTTCGAGCCTTCATACACCCCCATTGCTGTCTTACTAATAACCGTGTATATCTAGATACCGTGTATTCTCCTCTTAGATACTTAATAAAGTGCAATGTAAAAGATTATCCCTAGGCTAGTTAATATATGCCCTCCCAAACATATAGGGGATTCTGTGTGAATATTTAACAGAGTAAGCGGTTGGCACATCAATAAATAGATTATTTGCCAAGCTTAATTCCGGTTCTCTGTGTGATTCATAAATATGTTCTTTGTTTTTTTTAAATGTTGTATGTGTTCTGTGCCTGTACGAAAGTGTCGGAAGTGTCATGGGTTCTTACCGAGATATTCCAGATATAATTACATTCAAATGTAAACATAAGGATCGACGTTTTGTTGAACGTTTTATACTTCATATAAATGACGCTATCATTATTTAGTACTAATGTACGGGGTATTTGCCAGAAAAGCAAACGGGTGGCTCTGTTCAAAGAATTTAAAAATACAAAATGTGATATTATAATGCTACAGGAGAGCCACTCAACAAGTGATGACCTAAATGTCTGAAAAAGCAAGTGGGGTGGAAAAATAATTTGTAGCCATGGGACAAAAAGAAGTGCGGGTGTATTGTTCCTGACGTCCAATAATTTGACTACCACTGGTGGAAAAAATTATGATGGTGGCAATATTCAATATATAATCCTTAAAGTCAACTTAATTCAACTGGGTATTTTTAATATCTATTCCCCAAACAAAGATGCTGACCAAATAAAATTTTATCAGAACCTTATGGCAATATTGTCTGACATAAGGTGTGATGAATTTATTATGAAATTTGGCGGCCGTTCTCCATCCAAAAAAAGTCTTTCAATTCTGGAAAACATTATAGAATCGTTCAATTTAACAGATATATAGCGTCACTGCAACCCAAATAAAAAGCAGTATACATGGTCTCAAAAGTCACCGAGAGTCCTTTGTCGGCTCGATTATTTTTTGGTCACACCGGGTATTGTGAAAGCCACAAAGAAACCGAATATTTCATACTGTCCATTTACTGACCATAAAAGTATTAGCTTAATAGTTGACCTCTGTATGGATAAAAGGGGTCTAAATATTTGGAAACTAAACAAAAGTTTTTTTTTCAACAAGCAACTTACGTACAAACCGTTGAAAATCTACTAACCGATAAATGGGACGAATTATTATATATCCGAGATATAAGAGTCAGATACGATTTCCTAAAGCTGGAAATAATGCAGTACAGTTTAATTTGTGGCAAGAAGAGGGCCAGAGAAAGACGGGAAGAAGAACAATCGCTCAAATCAAAAATAGAAATTTTGGACAAAAAAGTAATTGATGACGAAATTAGTAAGGACGAACTCATTGAATACGAACTCTGCAAGCCGCAGTTAGACACTGTAATCGAACATAAAACCAAAGGGGAATACATCCGATCTAGACTTGAATTTATAGAAAAAAATGAAAAAAAAACACATCGTATTTTTTTTAATATGGCAAAACAAATATGTGACAAAAAACAATCACCAAGTTAAAAACAATCGATGGATCCATTACCATGTAAAGCAAAGAAATTGAGTGTTATATTAAAGACTTTTACAGCAAGCTATATAGCTCACAGCCTTAAGTCCGTAGACCCATCATTTTTTGAACAATTTAAACAAATGCCCAAGCTTAGTGTTTTGAACAACAAAGCATTGAAGACAAGATAAAAATAGATGAACCTTATTGTGGCCTAAAAGCTATGAAACCAAGCAAAAGCCCCGGCGTCGATGGCCTGTCTTCTGAATTTTATATCAAATTTTGGAATAACATTGGTCCCATACTTATTGACGTCATCAATACATCACATTCAGAAGGAGCATTATCACCCTCACTTCGAAGAGCATCTATAACCTTATTGCACCAAAGGTGTAAAAACCCTGAGATTATTAGCAACTGGAGGCCAATCTTTATATTAAATACAGATTACAAGATATTATCTAAAAGTCTAGCTATAGAATCTCCCCATACTTAAATAAACTAAAAAATAAAGATCAAACAGGATTTATAAAAGGAAGATACATTGATTTCAGACCTATTCGACTTTATTGATAATGAAGGAATCCCTGGTTTGCTCTTTCAAATAGATTTTGAAAAGGCCTTTGACAGTTTGGAATGGAACTTTATGCTGAAAATGTTAAAAAATTTAATTTTTGACCGGAACTCATATCTTGGATTAAGCTATGCTACACAGGTATTTCTAGTACAGTAATTAATAACGGCTATAGCACCGGGTGGTTCGAGATACAAAGGGGTGTGAGACAGGGTTGTGGTCTCTCCTGTATACTCTTTGTTCTCGCAGTCGAGTTCATGGCCCAAATGATACGAGACAACAACAAAATCATAGGCTTGAAGGTCGGAAAAAGCGAATTTAAGTTAAATCAGCTTGCCGATGACACAACAGGTATTTTGGGTAGTGTTGAATCAATCCCAGAATTTTTTTTCGAACGCTAGAAAACTTTGCAAGCCAGTCAGGCCTTAAATCAACAAAGATAAACTTTACTTATATGGCTGGGTTCTTGAAAAAAAGAAAAGGCGTTTATGATTTAGAAGTGCCCCGATACTGTTTCAATGTGCTTTGAATCTCCCTTGGATATGACATTAAAAATGTAACGAAAAGAACATTACTGATAAGGTTGCAAAAATGAGAGAAAAGCACCTATTTTGGTCTTGTAGAGGACTCAGCCTGTTATAAAAAATTCTAATAACTTGCTTGGTTACCAAATTTAATGCAACGAAAAAAGTCGTCAAAAGTAGTAAATTATTACTTAGATAAGGTTGGTGGCCTAAGTTTGTTAATGAATTGCAACTTTGGCGTAAAAAAACTCCCTTATATACCTTCCTTTTATCAAGATATTTTTCAAGCTTTTAAAACAATATTTCAAACCTCGACAATGTCTAAGCAATTACTCTGGAACAATCAAGATATACTTATAGATAATAAACCAATATTCTTTAAGAAATGATTCCAAAACGGAATTGTTTTTATACAAGATCTAATGAATAAAAATAATAGATGGCTGACATGCGATAAACTAATGAGGAAATACAACATCAAAGTTAATTACCTAAGATTAACTAGCATTCAACAAGCAATTAAACAACAAATTTTACCTAATCAATCCTGTGCTTTAGGAAGTTACATATTTACAACTAGAAGTGGTCAGCGTTTAAATGTAACAAATTGTAAGTCAAGGGATTTTTATAAAGAACTAGTGAAACAAATAAGTCATACCCCGACTAGCTTAAAAATGTGGAAGAACAAGGGGATAGATCTTACCCTGGTAACAGAAAGTATCAAGATGTCAAGAGATTCATGTCGTGATTACAAACTACTTTCCTTCCAGTTCAAGAAATTAAACGACCTAGTAGCCAATAACAAAAATCTGAAAAAATGGGGAATTAAATTAGACAAAAATTGCACTGAATGTAATGTAGTAGAAGATAATTTCCACCTGTTCATAAACTGTCCTAAAACAGTGGCAATAATACGAAAAGCATGGCAACTTCTTGGTCTTAAAGGCTTTCACGCTACTGAGGTTCTGTTAGGATCTTGTAACAATGCTGAAAACCTTATTTTTCTTATTTTAAAATATCGAATATGGGATACCCGATTCCGCAATTTAGCCTTTAATCATTCGACCTTCATGCATGAAGTAAGCATGTACATGCAAGTAGATAAGATTATTTTAGACGATGATAAATACCATAGGAAATGGGGATCTTGGTCCATCAAGGACAATTGAAAAACGGATGTTGCTTTCTTTTCTTCTTTTCTTACCTCGTCAATGTATACTACATTAGTCAAACCATATGTAGGTCCCAAAACTCCTATAATACTTCTGCACACTTCTTGTGTTTCATGTCTTCTTTTTCTTCCAAATGTTTACTACATCATAAATGCAAGTGAACTTATAGACATTTGTTAAAATAATTGCAGTATTGTGTGGGTGCTGCGACATCTATCGATGTGTAAACTGTGTGTCTGCAAAAGAATGCTGAAAGGATTTTGGTGTAAATGTGTGAGTAATTGATGTGACGTACAATGTCTTCCTTTTCAATAATAATAATAATAATAATAATAATAATAATAATAATAATAATAATAATAATAATAATAATAATAATAATAATAATAATAATAATAATAATAATAATAATAATAATGCGAGCAGTGCACTAGGCTAGGGGAGGGTTTTCAGATCAGTCCAAACGAAAGTGTGTTTTTATTTCTGTTTCATGATTTCTTATACAAACATATTCTCTTGTAACTTACACATATTTTGCACTCTTCTACGATGCTTTCTTTCGCCTAAAAGCGGACAATAAGATTGTGCGTACCTATGGGGCGCATCTACTAAGCAAAACACTACTGTTTCCTGTGTACGCGTACAAGCAATGAAGAAATGAAACATAAACCGGTATTTCAGCAGCCAAAACTAAACAGCAATAAAGACAAAAGCTCATTATAGGAGTTTCAAAATTGTACATCATTTCGTTTATTTTCGTACATTATCTTCCAATGCAAATTCGTTGCGTATTTTGTCAATAAAGCTCGAAATAAAGATTTAAAATCACGCATTAAGTGTGACCATTGATGTTAAGACGCTCTACCTATTCTAATTTGTGTTTATTATAACCTTGATTCCAACATGCACTCTCTGATTAAGTTGATGTATGTATTGATCACGATGAGAAAGTACACTGTTCGACATGTAGACTAGAAAAGATCGTAAAATTCTACTAAGCGTGGCCATTGATTGTGAGTTGCTCTAGCCATTCTAGCTGGTGTTTATTGTGATGTTTATATAAAGGTGTATTGGCCATTCTTGATAGCAAATATGTAAATATATCAGCAAGAAAGCATGTCCTCCCTGGATCTCGACACTAATTCTGAGGTGCACCTGTCACTCTAGTTGATGTTTGAATAGTAATCGTGTGAAAGAATACTGGTTATTCTAGTTATTCTGAAATATGCAACCCAAAAATGAACGTAAAAATCAGTCACTGTGGCAACTGCTACTAAGGTGCCCTAGCCAGTCCATATAGTGTTTGTTCTGGCCCAGCTATAACATTTCACCGGGTATTTTTTTTTTGGTTGATTATACAAACAAAATAGGCTTAAAGGTGAAGGAATAACTACATGAAGTGTGGCTATTTATGTCATGGTGATCTGTAGCAATTCTGGTTGGTTTTACTCCAAATCAAAGGGAAAGTTCAAAATGACCGAATGAGGCGTACCGGTACTTAGTTTTGCATATTATCTTAGGTGTGCAAGCGGCCTCCAGTGATGTACAAATTCCGTTTGCAATGTTTCGCGAAAAAGGGCACTAACACGTTCAATGTGACTGACACAAACATGTTCAAGGGAAATCAATCCATCAAAAATTTTAGAATTAGAGATTCGCTAAAAAAAAAAGCAGTCCTAACATCTGCCATCTTATACCATTTGATCAAATTCGTTAATAAAATGCCAAAAATACACTTTGGTGAGTCACCACAAAAAGTGAAGTGTTTCAAACTGATTTAAAAATATAAAAAATGTAATTTTGGCATTTTGTGATACTTTCAATTTAAGCAGAATATCACCCAACAAAATTTTCATAAAATGCACTAAAAATTGACTTGAGGAACTTCAGCTTGAGTAAAACGGTGGTCTGAGGCACAGTCATGCTGGTATTTATATAAATACTGGCGTCAGATGTTACAATATCGGCTGGTCTAAAATGAAAGAGTTTTATTTAATTGCGCTTATTTATTTACGTCATTCACTCAACACAGTACTCCACATTAACATTCTTCACATTTGGAACACGAGCACGATATAGATAAATACATATAAAGAAAAAGAGCACATATAAATAACGTCGTAGGAAAATCGCTGTTTTTTTTTTTTAATTATTCAGTCTTATTTATTTGCTTATTTATTTATCGTGTGCATGCTGCGGTTGCCATGGCAGGGAATAACAGTTTCCCAGTTTGTCCAGTACCATTCACATCACTGGTGTCAGTCAGAGAAAAAAAATGACCCCGTACAGGTATACACATATAAAATCTAGACCTTTTATACAACTGTCTTACTGTCAAATTGTTTTTACATATAATTAGTGTTGCATTCAATTCATTTGGTTTCTATATCGGGCAACGCGGTACATTTGTTGTTGCTCTGAATGTTACTATCGGGCAAACCGTTAACATTCAGAACTCAGATCGAGCAAAATCAAAAACTGACAATGCTATCACATTTACATTTCTTTCCGTTTTAATTGGCCACAGAGAGAAATGCAAAATTATAAACTCAAATCAAATTAAAAATAATCCTTCATAATTCCGGCCTTAAATTTGCTTCAAAGTCGGAAAAAACAACTTTCTAGAAATGATCTAATCGTATATAAACAATTAAATTTTACTTCAAATATTGCACAATTTATAATCAATACCAACACTCATTTTTTTAAAATTAATTTAGTAATAAAAAGTATTACGCAGCTACAAAAACAAATAATTTGATTGTGGTGTGTAAAATATAGCTTTAAATTTGTTTACATTTAATGACAAATAAAGTGACTTTACAAACCACAATCTTCTCACGAAGACAGAAAACAACCCCTCAAGGGTTGTACAAAATGGACGGATATTTTTATCACAGATAGTCGGCATAGTTACCGCATTGCAGGTTTTTAACTGTAAATAATCACTCGTTTCTTTCAATAAGTAACATGAAACAATGTCATTGCCAACCCCATTTCTTGCTTCAAAAATTAAATGTAGATAAAAAAAAATTGAAAATTAACTTCCGTTTGTAAAATTGCAGTTACCTCTTCAGTGTTTATGTAAAATCTTCAGAACTAAGCCCCATTTGATAAAATCTTCCTAGTCGAGTTCAAAATCATTAATTCCACATCTTTTTATTCTCTTTTTTTTTCACCTGCGCTGTCTATAGCTAATTGATCATCTTATGGCTGAGCAAAAAAACATTTTGTCGCAGTTCAATTCAGAAGAATAATTTCACATATTTTTTTACTGCAATCACCCCTCCCTACCCCCCTCCCCCACCGCCCCCCCCCCCTCCTCCACCCATTTAAAGGTAAAACCTACGGAAGCATACAATTAACACACAGCAACGAGGATATTCCTTATCCAGACTCGGCGTGTTCATACACACAGGACCGACTTTCAAATGTCCTAAACTGGTGTGTGAAGCCAAATCTCAAACGCCATTGATATATTTTTTGCCCTTATTCACTTCTGAAAGTTACTGTGACCATCTTCTTATTCTTTATCTTTTTTCATTATTATTGATTTTTATTATTATTATTTATGGTAAATTTTTATGTTATATTTTATGCTTGGTAGAGCGTGAAATGGCTTCCGTCAATAAGTAACGGTTGCTATGGCTTCCACGTGATCTGCTTGACGGCTATTTTGGCTGCCTTGGTGACGGCTGGCACCGGATCCGCGCATCTGATCTTGATCTGCAAGCACCGATCCAGTATCGATCCAGATAACATACTGCATACCAGTCACATGTTTTAAATTAATTAATTTCAATTCATCATTGATCAATTAATTATCATTCACGTTTACGCCGTTCCTTTTTTTGTCAAGACATACGCCGGTTTTCTGGACCTATAACGAACGGAATGCACACTTTCCCAATCTATAGTACGAACACCTGATCAGATTTTAAAATACGTCAAACTATCCCGACTTCTTTCAATCTTCGAAATGAAACAAAAAAAAAAAAAAAAAAAAAAATGACCAGCTTACCTTTTCCACGTGCTTGAGTAAGATTTCTCTTCCTTCTGGGGCTTCCGAGAGACAGGTGATGGCCTGTACCACAAAAACACCAACGTTATATGCTCCTTCTGTCGAACACTTCTCTTTTGTAATTGCTTTACGCTTTTTTTATGCTCAATAAGCCAAATTTTATGCTCTACACCAGAAAATAAGAGATTCAATATAACTGCTGTCACAACCACTATTTTTGTTATTATTATTATTATTATTATTATTATTATTATTATTATTATTATTATTATTATTATTATTATTACTGACTCGAATTTCCCAATTGGGGTCATGCACCAGGGGCTAGATGGTTTTCCACTACATCCTCTCCCCCCTCGCAAGCCTTGTAAAGACAACTGACCTTGAGTGAGTTGACCCGCACTTCGCTATTGGGGTCATCCACCAGCTCCACCAGCGGCTTGATAGCGTCCGCCTCTAGGGCTGTATATTTGCCCTTTGTCGTTATCGTGATGCTAAAACATAATAATAGTGATAATACTGAGTTTTTCCAAACAACCTGCTCAAACCGGTTTACAATGTGCGCATACATGTATATAATTACTGATTACAATTTTTTTTTAAACTGAGGATTATTAAAATTTCGACGTGCCCATATAGTGTCTCTGAACTCCCTATCTATTGGCACATACGCCTAACAATAATGCAACTCTAACTTGGTATTAGAGGACTATATAGGCACACCGACATCCCTGTACATATTTGGGTCTTTGGACAACTCGGCACCTTGCCATCTCGGCACCAACAAACTCGGCACCATTTTTTTTTGGACAGCTCGGCACCACACTTTGGACAACTCGGCACCAATTTTTCTAACTCGGCACCAAGAATTTAAAAGTTCGGTTGACTATTTTGTTTTAATTTACTCTTGTTTTATTGTAGAAACGAAGTAATTAAACGTCGCACTACAACGAAATCCCAAATTTATTGAAAGCACTGTGAATCTCACAAACATCAAATATCACAATACCCAAATATATATATTACCCAAAGTTCATTATCTCAAGAATCTTCACAATTTGAACGATTTATGATGGACATACAAAAATTACTCGCCATGTATTGGCTATCTCATGGCATTCACAGTTTAGCTAACTTTAATTTGTAATGAGAACGGGTCGTTTTACACACCACATTTCAGTCCATTTTATACTTGGTTTTCCAACTCGCCATAAACCAAGTCTCCATAATTTTCCAAATGCTTACCAACTTGCCATAGATCTTGCCAGCTCGCCATACTTTTCAAATGCCCTTTCGGCCTTTCACTCAATTGCAATTTCATTTCAAAAATCATTGCAATATCTCCCACTAACACTCCATTGCAATTTCATTTAAAAACTAATTGCACTCTCTCCCGCTCACAGTGGGATTGCAATTTCATTTCAAGAACAATTACAATATCTCCCACTTGTAATCCACTGTATTTCCAACTAATTGCTTCTCTACCGGTTTTACTTAATTACTTTCATGTATTTCAATTTAAAGGAATTGCGATCCAATGTCACTAAACTTGAAATGGGCAAAACTTAGAATGGTTTGTAAAATTGAAGAAGAAAAAAAAAAAAAGAAAAAAAAAAACATGAAGTTAAACATGCATAAAAATACCCTTAGTTTCATAATGAGAAGTTAAGCAAGAGAGGACAATCTCACGAAAATGGCGTGTACAATGTAAGCAAAAAAAAAAAGTATGGCGAGTTGGTATAAAAGTATGGCGAGTTGGTTTCCATGGCGCCATATGGCGAGTTGCTATACCAAGTCGCCATATGGCGAGTTGGATTAATGGCGAGATGTCCTGACCCCTATTTGGATATTGTGATATTTGATGTTTGTGAGATTCACACTGCTTTCAATAAATTTGGAATTTCATTGTAGTGCGACGTTTAATTACTTCGTTTCTACAATAAAACAAGAGTGAATTAAAATAAAATAGTCAACCAACTTTTAAATTCTTGGTGCCGACTTAAAGAAATTGGTGCCGAGTTGTCCAAAGTGTGGTGCCGAGTTGTCCAAAAAAATGGTGCCGAGTTGTCCAAATGGTGCCGAGTTTGTTTGGTGCCGAGATGGCAAGGTGCCGAGTTGTCCAAACCCCCATATTAGTAGTTCTGCGGCAAGGACGGACAGTACTTAAAACCGGTACGTCTACCTAGCACTTTTATCATAATGCCAAAAATAGGGCAGGCATGTTTGCGTAGCATTAAACAGAATGAATTACATGTTGAGGATAATTCAATTTCCGAAGATTCTGTTACTGGTTTTACATTAGAGAAATGTTTTTAGTTTAAGAAAATACGTCAAAGTCAGAAACAAAATGTCAGCAGCAGCCTAAAACGCGAAAATTGTTTGCCGTCTATCCATACTTCAATCCTAGCTCTGATTCCGTCGACACATCAAAGAATCAGTTTTAAGTTGATCACCCCCTCTCACAATTCCTTTTATTCTTACTTTGGGCTAGTTACTGGTTTCCTTTAAGGTTACACTTGAGTAATCAATCGAGATTTGAACATTTTAGTTGATTTTTCTCCACGAAACACGCAAGTGCTTATTTCGTGAAAGTGACACTGCCCCAACCTCCCCCGCCTCTCCCAACCACAATTTTCCCCTGCTGGTCCCACAATCTTCAAAGGGAGCTCATAACAAGTGAACAACGCGTCGAGACATGCCACAACGTGACTGTGACGGGAGCACTTACGTCATAATGGCACCGGCTGCGTTGGCGCGCACCTCCGAGTTGTCGTCTGCCAGGAGTTTGACGAGAACGGGTATGCACTGCACCTCAACTGCTTTGTTCTTACCCGCCAGCGGCACGCTGCAACATTCGAAACATCAAAGTCAATCAAAACATCAAAGTTATTCAAACCCAAACATCAAACTTGTGCATCCAAAATCATCAGCCATGCAGTAAAAACTCATTCATTCAAAACATCGATCATTTATTCAAAACATTCAAATGCAGCAACTTATCCATTCAAACCACGAAACCATGGCGTAGCAAAGTAAGACCTGGTTATTACTCCACAAACCAGTGAATGTACACCTTCACGGCATCTGCTTGCAGAGCAGCCCCCATCCCACAAGCTCCCCACGCACCTGAGATCCATGATGTCCCGCGCCGCCTTCGCACGTACTGACTGGGACTGGTGTCTGAGGAGGTCCGTGTACACCTTCATGGCCCCGGACTGTAGGGCGGCGTCAGTGCTTACCCGCATACAGAAATGAAGCGTGTCCAGAATCAACTCCTGCGGAGTAAAAGCAGAAAACAAACGTCATATGACAACATCTACACCACTCAAACGCGTTCTAATTAAACAAGTCAGCCTTTTTAAGCACGAAAATTTAACTTTTTTCTACTAATATATTGATATATTATGATTCCAATCAGCATTTAATGAGCAGAAAATGTCCTGGATTTTTGTTCAGGAGATCAGTATCTACAGCTTGTTTCTTTTATCCCCCACCCTTCCTTCCCCTCTTTATTTACCTTCATTTCATCGTGCTCTGTTTTTAGCTTCTCGACTAGTACCGGAACAAGATTGGCTTCCACGATGCCCGCCGCGCCTGTCAATTATATCAACACTCCGCCCCTTCACTGTTTTCTCACCGCTGAGTTCATTCAAAAACAATCGCTATTCACTATGGGCGACAAGGGCTAATCAAATAGCGTTTAATATCATGAATCGAATTAACGGCGTGATTAAATACACCGGATGGTCTTAACCTAAACGCGTAACTTTGTTGGAAAATGGGCTTTGCAATTAACCTCTTTCGACACCCTCAGCTTAAAAAACATTTACATATTTCCAAGAAAACAGCCAAAAAAAAAAAAAGAGCTATATTCATTCGGCAACGACACCGACTAGAAAAGTTTAGGAAGGGACAATGTATAACTTCATGCACAGATTGCTAGCATCCACGATTTTGTTCGAAACCATTATTTCTTTTTTTAGGGGAGTTGGGGGGGGGGGGGGGCAGCAGTGGGGATACTGAGTTTTTACCCCCACCCATGGGTGTTTCTGACGTCATCTCCATGGCCCTGTGCGCGTTCTTCCTGACGATATCTTCCTTGTCGTGGAATAGTTCTGACAGTGGCACGATGATTCCCTCGTCCAGGAACGCCTCCCGTCCTATGGCGTGCCCTGCAATAGACCAGTTTATATATGTACATATTTATGAAAATACACAAGTGAGAAGACGCAATGCTCTACACACTACACCACGCCACGTGAACAGACGGTGGCAGGCAGGACGCAGTGCTCTAAATACGTCACGTGTACGGTCGGTGGCTGGACGCAACGCTCTAAAGACGTCAATTGGACAGACTGTGGCAGGACGAAATTCTCTGAATACGTCACGTGAAAGGACGGCGGTGGGTTGCAATGCTCTGCGCCATACAAACACCTAGCAAACAAGCAGGTGTTGATGGATTCTAGTCTCGAAATACCTCAGTTCTTCTTCTTTTTTTTTAATTTTTTTTTATTTATATTTTATGTGTACATATGTTGTTCTTAATTAAGTATCACTTTTTCATTATGACATTTTAAAAGTACTATGTTTACCTGCTATGACATACAAACATTCGGTGCTCTTTTGTCTGGCTGTCACATCGCCATCTTTTAACAACTTCTTTAGGCTCTCAGCAATACCTGCAGCAACACCAATCCGTCTTGTTTTGGACAATAACTTTCCCAAACTACAATTTTACACCCTGGTTTTCCTTTTTTAAGTACAAATACACCAGATAGATAGGATTTTGATATTTCATGTCACGGACGAAACAAAGTAAGTCTATTCCGAAAAAAATGAAGATTTTCAATGTCAATTTCAAATTACAATGATTTTTTAAAACGAATATTATTATATACAATTTCAGTTAATAGAATGGTGAAGTTTATTGTATAAATATTCAAACAGAAAAGGGGTCAAGCAAAAACAAAGCTTGTTTGACGCTTGTCCTGTTGCATTTCTACGCCTCTACCTCTTCGAACCAAATTTTCGTTCTACTGAAATTTTATTTTTGTTTTTGTTTGTTTGTTTTTTTTTTTATTTACGGAGAAGCTGGATAGTCATTAGTTTGATGTGAAAGGCCCAACTTGGTCTCCAGTGCTTTACTTCGAAGTACGAAATTCTTATTTGCTTGATTTCTCGACACACACACAGATATAGAGCATACAGATCTGTTTTTTATCACAGCTTTATCATAATCCTTGATATACACTTATATCTTTCTTTTTTATTTTATATTTTGGCTGCGTCTCACCTTCCCTCAGAGCAGCGGCAATATGTTCAGGATCGTGCAGGTAGTCACAGAGTGACATCACCGCCCTCTGCCGTGTTAACAATGTGGAATCTCTCAGCTCACGATTCTGCCATTTTAACCAATCATATAAAGTGAATATTTCCATCTTTTTAGGTCAAGCACACGCACGGGTTTGTTCGTTAACACCGGCCATTCTCAATCCAATGACAAGAAAAAAAATGCGGCGGGATAAAAAAAACTAGCGAGAAACAGCGTTTTTTTTTGCAAAAAAATATATAAATAAAATTAGAGTGCACTAAGTGCTATCTTTCAGACAGCATTTAGTCGCTTGCGTCTTGTGCGCATAGTAGTGACAAGTTAAGCCTGGAATGTTACGTTTAATACTAGATTTACATTCAAGTTTCCTTTTATGTACTTTTTCTTAATTTTTATTTATTTGTTTTTTTTTTTACTGAAAGACACATCTTATTACAATTAAAACGGTTACTACTAATCGTTTTATGATGTGATACGGTGTCAACTGATCATGTGTTAACAAGCGAGACAATTAATTTAAAAGATCACACTTACTAGCCTGGGAAGTGCCCTATCCCCGTAGGCCAGGGGAGTTTTGGATGGATCTATCTGTGGCGGATACTTGGCAGATATCACTGTCAAGGCCATGATGTATGGATGTTGTCAATCTTATAAAACTGAAAAAACGAACATCCACTTGACAAACTGTAAATCTTGTTTAGTTGCAAAGAAACAATGGCAGAGTAAATATCAATGTCACTGCGGGTGGCCTGAATTAATATTCTTATATATATATATATATATATATATGAGTGTTGGTTTACTGTAGCCTGTAATCCTTATGTACGGTCTGACAGCAGGCGCTAAGATAACAAAAAAAGTCCTCAAATGCTGGTTTCAGGTGTTCCAAAATGATCAGTACAACTTCAGTACCTACACTTCTTTTAAGTGTCTGAAGTGTTAATTTACTATAGACCCAGTCACTATGGGCGAAGTTTACTGTAAAATTATATGTCAGTTAATGAGCCTGATTTAAAATATTGTCATTTTTTGTTTAACGAAAGACTGAAATAGAAACTGTTTATCATTGTCTCATTACTTTGATCATTTAGAAAAGTAACTAAAGAGGCATTAAGTTGTTTAATCTTTTAAGATGTGGCAACGACAGGCCCTCAAAGCGAGGGAAGTTGTATGGTAATTTCAATTGGAGGTATTGGGTAAGGTGTAGATTAGGAGACTTTTTTCCTAGCCATAAAAGTTTTTTTTTGTGCATTGACAATATAATAACAAAATAATACACCAATCCACAATAGTTCGCTGCCAAAAAAAAAAAAAAAAAGCTTCAAGTAAAAATTTACATGCCGATATTATTCATATTAAAAATACTATATCTTAGTCATAAAGTATGTACTTGAAATATATTTATGTGGAGAACCGATCAATAGGAAGACAGCTGTTTCTTGGAGCCTAAAACAGCGGGCCTTTTCTATTTACCTATGGCAGGGTCACAGTTCCATGCTGTCATAAGAAGACCGCAAGAGTCATCTAGGACTACCTGTAGTCCCAGCGGACCCTTTCTATCTTCCTAGGACAGAAAGGGTCACAGTTCCTGCAATAGAAATGGCCACTGGTCTCATGTATCGAGGCTCTGGATCTTTCGGTGCACGTTAAAGGACACCGAGGCTCGAACTGGCAGGCCTTTTCTTTAAAAGCACACTGAGAAGTGCCCTGGTGCATTATTTTCGACCTCAGCGAGTAAAGCGTGGTTTTGCAACTGTGGATTCACTGTTGTTGTGGGCGATAATGAGCGATTCGATATCCTGATCTCAAGAAAACGCATATTTGTCTCAGTAAAAAATTGTTAGCTAACCATAAAACTTGTGCGCCATAATTTATAATTGGAGCATTTATGTGGTGCACCCTTTTTAAAATAACACCGTTGGCCCAGTCGAGTGCCGAGATTTGAAAATTGACATCAATGACATTTCCTATTATAGGATCTATGGCCACATTCTCTTGGACCGTCTCGAAAAATCAAGAGGCTCTCGAAAAATCGATAGGTGTTCTTTTGGATAATTTCTCGTTATCTAGAGACAGTTTTTGTCTCGGAAAATTTCTCTCGAGAAGGTCAGATACAAGATGGCGGAAATGTAAACAAAGGCATTCAACAACTTATTTGCCAAAATGTATTTAAATTATAAACATTTAATAGTAGAAATTTATCCCAAGGAAGATTTTAGACGTGATTGCACTAGGTATAGTGAAATACAAGAGGACCCAAAGGTTTAACCTCAATTACTACACGTTGAGGTCGAATCTGTAACACCGTTGGTACTACTGAAGTGGTAGAGATGTTATTGGGTAAAACAGGTCACATTTAAATCAATGCCCCAACAAACAATTGTCACAGGATATATTTCTGGGCATATGAACTATATATTTATCTGAAATAAGCACAAAATAACTAGATTTGTGTTTTTTATTTCTCGATTTTTTGAGACGTGTTCTTTTGGACGGTGTATCTGGAGCTTCTCTGGTCTGTTTGGAGAGTGGATTCTCAGTTTTCTGAGAGGTCCAAAAGAATGTGGCCTATGACTCTTGCTGTCATAGGAAGATTCATCTAGGGCCACATTCTTTTGGACCTCTCAGGAAACTGAGAATCCACTCTCCAAACAGACCAGAGAAGCTCCAGATACACCGTCCAAAAGAACGCGTCTCAAAAAATCGAGAAATAAAAAACACAAATCTAGTTATTTTGTGCTTATTTCAGATAAATATGTAATTCATATGCCCAGAAATATATCCTGTAACAACCGTTTGTTGGGGCATCGGTTTAAATGTGATCTGTTTTACCTAATAACATCCCTACCACTTCAGCAGTACCAACGGTGTTACAGATTCGACCTCAGGTTAAACCTTTGGGTCCTCTTGTATTTCACTATACCTAGTGCAATCACGTCTAAAATCTTCCTTGAACTAAATTTCTACTCTTAAATGTTTATTATTCATATGCATTTTGGCAAATAAGTTGTAGAATTGCCTTTGTTTTTTTCCGCCATCTTGTATCTGACCTTCTCGAGAGTTTTCCGAGACAAAAACTGTCTCTAGATAACGAGAACTTCTCCAAGAGAACACCTATCGATTTTCCGAGAGCGTCTTGATTTTTCGAGACGGTCCAAGAGAATGTGGCCCAGGACTACTTGGAGCTCCCGTATGTTTTCATGCTACTGATTTTCGTAAACTTACGAGTAAGAAGTGCAACAGAATACAAACTTTTCCTTTCGATATGTAATAACAATAACATACTTTTTCTCTGTGGTGAAATCTAAGGAATCTATAATTAAAATTAAGAATTTAAATCAGATCTTATGAATCACTGTAAAGTTAACAGCTGTTAGTGAAGTGTTGCTAAGGACGCTCGACTGCGCATGTCTGATGTGGCCACTAATACATACTTGTTTAGAATTAAAATGTAAATCCTTAAGTAATGTATATAACTGAACTTTTGTTACAACAATAATAACAAAATTATTCATACGCATTTATTAAAATGCACAGAAATACATTTAGTTATATTTCAAAGAGAAACTAAATGCGAAATTAAATTGAATACCAGAAATCTATTGGCCATTCACAGATGTGGTTGTAAACATAAAAGTTATAGAACATTTGCTGTTGGTGTTGGAGTGGCCTTGAAGAAAAAAAAAAAAAAAAAAAAAAAAAACCAGAATAAATACAACTGAAGTGAAGAGAAGGCATGATGTGTATAATTGATTCCTCCTTAACAATTTTTAATTTAAGTTATTTAACCAATTTAAAAAATAAAATGATCAGTTCGTTAGGCCCCAAGCACGCCAATGAGAACTGCTGTACTGAAAAGAAAGATACAGGAAATTTCTTCTGGGCAACTTGGCCCAGAACAGTTTGTGTTTAAATGATTAACACCAATTAGTCTGCCCTGACCTTTTCACTCAGAAAGAAAAATGGACGATCAAGCTACCCAAAATTGTAAGCTTTTAAAGTTCTTTTATAGATTTCATGTTCATAACTTGGAAAAACAGTGTTCATTTGTTTCCTTATCCATCTATTAGATTGTTTTAACAAGGAAATTTCTGCTTTTAAGAAAAATCTTCATGTTTTGCCAACTGGTTCACATTTTAAACCACCTGTTTCTCTATATTTTTTCTATAAATTGCTTGGAAAATGTTTCAAGCAATTGTTAATAGTCATTTTCGGATGCTTGATGTACAGGAACATATATGTGTGCAAAACAGTCTTTAAACTATAGCCGTAAACACTTCAAATAAGAATCGAACATTTCTAACAATTGTGCTATAATATGCTTATCAAGAGAGAGAGAGAGAGAGAGAGAGAGAGAGAGAGAGAAGTCCTTTCGAACAACAAGAACTGGAATTACTTTTCATGCAACAAATTATGTTATGCGGACAACCTGTATGCAAGCAGTTTTTCGCGCTTATGCAAAGGTTCGAAGCAACTTTCAAAGTTTGTGTAAATTAATTCCTTTTTCCTAAAATGTAGTTCACATATTCAGTTTTACAGTGATAGTTTTGTTTATCAGTAAATATAGCACCACTGAAACTATCATTTTCAGTTTGTATCACTGGGCGAAAATGAAGTGTCCGCTGCTGACTGCTGCTAAAGAAGCCGATAAACCAAATCATACTTTGACTTTTGCCGAAAAGTTTTTGCGTTTCGGCTGAATTCACTTGGGATAATGATAAAAAAACTGGTAAAAATCAACAAAATTCCATTTTGCCAGAAACACGTTCACATTGGCTATTAGAGGGACTGAATAATATGTAAAATAGTTTTTGAAAGATGGCTTTATAAATTTGAAAGTGTGCATGTTGAAAGAAAATTAGAATTTTGATGTTTTCCCCTTATCATTTCTTCATACTTTATCCCAAAATATTTGCAGTCTAAACAACATCTCCACCGGAAAGACCCGAATAAGAAAGATAAGAAATAAGAAAAAAAACCCACCAATTTGATTTGATTTATTTGCAGTCCTAACACAAAACAATATGAATAGTACAGAGTGCAATTTCACATTAAAAAACCGTTCACATACATTGCTAAAAACATATTACAGGGTTGCCACACCGTACTTTTAAAAAAAGATTTGTACTTTTTTTTGACCTTGTACTTTTTTTTTCCTAAAAAACGTACTTTTTTTTACCAGCGTACTTTTTAATACTTTTTTTGCATTTTCCTTTTTTTGTTCATTTTTCAAAATGTACAGTTTTAGCTGTGTTATAAGCAAAATCTGCTCGAGTTACAAGGTTACCAGACCGTACGTTTAAAGAAGATTTATACCTTTCTTCGCCTTTAATGTTTTCTTCATTTATTTCAAGGCTTATAAAGCTGTTTTTAGATACTTTTTAGCCCTCAACCGATTTGGCTGAAGGCTATTGCTATCGGTCTGTCTGTCGTCCGTGCCCACACTGATTATGTTATGTGATAGATTTTCGGTCCATCCGTCACTTGCGTGGTTTTTAGCCCGGCCTACGTTACACGGAAGCTGGGGTTTCCCCATCGGTTTGCAGACGGCGTCCGTTAGTTAGTTGTTTATTTAGTAAAATTTCGTTTCAAAATGCACCTCCTGGTACAATTTTGATGCGATGTCATTAGTCCCCCGCCGGGGGACTATAGTTTTCGGGTCTGTCTGTACGTCTGTTGACAGCTTTTTTAACACACTCAAGCCTACATTTTTCGACCAATTGTTGAGATATTCTATGCTTGGGTAGTACTGGAACGAACAAGGATCGGTATTGTAAATGAGCCATGTCGGCCCAAGGACATTGGCCCAGCCGAACTTCACAAATTTTCCCAATCCTTACTCATTTGAATGAGTTTGTTAACACGTTCAAACTTACATTTCTGGATCGATTGTTGAAATCTTTTACATGTAGGAAGTATTGGAACCAAAAAAGGTCGGTATTGTAAATGAGCCATGTCGGCCCAATAGGTTGGTACAGTGAAAATATATATATATTGAAGTTGTGCGACGTCGCATTATTTTTCGATTCGACCATAATTCGTGGCGGGGGACATCAGTTTCACTGATAACTTGTTTATTTTTTATGTGAGTTATCCCTAGGGGGTCGTGCGTACGGCTTATGCTTTTTTACTCGATGGGGTGATTTTTTAATTTTTTGGAAATTTTTGAAGAAAAATTTTAATGTGTATCTTCTACATTTTTGGTCCGATGTCATGGATTTTGAGTATAATCCACCCCTAAGGGGTTATGCATACGGATTGTGCTTTCTTAGTCAGTCGGATAATTTTTGTATTTTTGGGAAATTTTTGAAGAAAAACCTTCAAAATGCATTTCCTCCTACCGTTTTTATCCGATTTCATTTGTTTTTGGTTTGAGGCATCCCTGGGTGGGTTGGGCATACGGCTTGTGCTTTTTGACTCGATTTGGGAATTTTTTATTTTTTGGGAATTTTTGAAGAAAATACTTCAAAGTGCATCTTCTCGTACAGTTTTGATCTGATATCACTTATCTTGGGTGTGAGGCATGATTAGGAGGTCTTGAATATCGCTTGTGCTTTTAAGTCGATCGGGGAATTTTTGAAGAAAAAATTCATAATACATTTCCTCCTACAGATTTTACCAGATGTCATTTATTTTATGTTTGAGCCGTCTGTAGGGGGTAATGCCTACGGCTTGTGCTTTTTGAGTGACTTGGAAAATTTTTGGATTTTTTTCGGAATTTTTGAGAAAACTAGACCGAATGGCACCCACTTGCAATGGTGCAATCTATCTGGTCAGAGACATTTTTCAGTGTTTCGACATAATTATCAGCTTCCGAATTATTATCTTGAACGAGGACATCGAAGTAAATATAATGTTATCTCTTTTGGGTACAAATAATCAAATTCAGTTTTCTAACCATTTTCCAGATAACAGTCAACTTCCGGTTTGGGACCTTGACCATGACGGAGGAGGTCAAGGTCACCGAAGTACCTCTTACATAACGTCTTTTAGGCCCAAAGGGTCGAAAATAAGCTCAAAATCGCTCTATATCTAACCATTTTCGAGATAATGGTCAACATTCGGTTTTTGACCTTGACCATGACGAAGAGGTCAAGGTCACCGAGGTACCTTTCATATAACGTCTTTTAGGCCCAAAGGGTCGGAAATAAGCTCAAAATCGCTCTATCTCTAACCGTTTTCGAGATAATGATCAACTTCCGGTTTTTGACCTTGATCATGACGGAGGAGGTCAAGGTCACCGAGGTACCTCTTATGTAAACTTGTTTAGGCCGAAAGGGTCGAAAATGAGCTCAAAATGGCTCTGTCTCCCGCTTTGAAAAAAGTTTGCCTATCGTTAACGGTACGCGAGGTCACATGACCTTTGACCTTGACCCTCAAGGTAGCATATGCAGAATCCCGTTGACACACACATACACACAAAGCATAAAGCACTATTGACATTAAAATAACGCCTGCTGGGAACCACACAAGGACACGGGCAAATATAAACAACCCCTAAGTATTTGTAATAGAAGTGTGACGGTTCACCTACGGCTCGGTTCGATTCGGTTCGGTTCAACAAAAATTTTCGATTTGGTTCGGTTTTTTTCGGTTCGGTTCAGCAAAACCAACAGGTAGTTTTCTTTTCAAATATATATATATATATCTAAGGGCTGGTAGAAAATTTCTACTAGAAATCATGATTTTTTTTTTAAAAGTCATGATTTTTTACTTTTTTTATTTAAATTGACTTTTTTATTTAAATCACCAAAAAAGTCACAGAACATTTAAAAACATACAGAACTGATTTTTCACTATTTATTACTCTAATGCTACTGCAGTTCTCAGGAATATCACATCGAATAACTGAACATTTGCAAATAGCTTTTACGTTTCAACTATGTGTCGCATCTCTGTCGAAATATCTTTATATACGGGAGCTAGACGCCTACCAGTCATTTTTTTTTTTCAGATTTAGTGCACCATAAATTTGCTGGGTTAATTACTCTTTGACTTTAAAATCAACAATGATAGTGACTCATAACGGGAGTACTTCTATTGACAGGGCTTATTTGTATCAGACAATAGTCTTGGCGCTGTTATTTATTAAGCAGTCTTGCTATCAGCAAGTAACTGTTTGGAAATTAGTACGGGCAGGACAATGGAGAAATACGGTTAACTCAGTGTGTACATAAGGCACAAAAGGTGTGGGGGTGTGGGTGACTGCGTCGCATGAGCAGCTTAAGTCGTTAATAAACTAACAATGCATCTTCACTGTGTACACTCAAGGGGCTTGTTCTAGCATTTTATTGATAAATATTACTCTGGAACAAAAAAAGTCAAAATCGTGACTTTTTTTACTTTTTTATAGTGATTTAAAATCGCGAATTAAATTACTGATTTAAATCACTGGTGATATATATATGCGTGTTTATTTTTTTTTTTATTTATTTTATAATTGCCTGCACTTAATCCGATAATGCGATTTTTCTTTTTACCTTAGAACAGATACAAAACCTAACATATAACGGTAATCAGGATTCGCGTTGACGGGGTTTTTGTCCACTTTGTGGGCATTTTTTACGAAATGGCTCACTTTTTTCGGAACTCACCGAGTTTTTCTGGACCCAACTGAGTCACACTTTCCTTTTTTGACTCACTTTCCTGAGAACTAGCGCGAACCCTGATGGTAATGTTTTATATTTATTACCTCAAAGCTTACTTACACAAGAATTTACATTGTTATTGACTGACAGACTCACATGTAGCCATAATAAACGCATGGAATTCGTGATAGGTTCCAAAAAAGGTGTGTGAAATGTTTGTTGATTTGTCCGATGTGATGTACAGTCGGACCCGCGTAATATGAAGTCGTCGGGACCGGGCAAAATACTTCAATGCAATACCTGAGTGTTTGATTACGGTATTGGTACGCAATAGCTTTGAATCAAACGATTGTTTTATCTGCTTCAAGACTGCCAAAGTGCAATTGCTACCCTTTTGTGATCGCCCAACCATAATGCCTTTTATAAACAACAGCATTCAGTGTTGACACTTACTCAAAGTCTACTGTGTATTTGATTCTATGTGTTTTTATTCTTGGCCTTTTATGTAGTTCATATTACGCGAACACATTATGCAGTAAATGTAGCCCATAGGACCTTATGCTGGACTTCATATTACGTGAACTTCATATTAGACGTGTTCATGTTATGTGAACTTCTGTCCATAGAAACCAAGGCATTCTACATTGGGACCAAGCAAATCACTTCATATTACGCGAACTTCATATTAACCGTGTTCATATTAAGTGGGTCCGACTGACTAAACTATACTAAAAGAACTAAAATAACATTACGAAATTAATGCGTTATCTTGTTATAAATAACAAAAAAAAAAAAAAAAAAAAAAAAAAAAAAACCGAACCGAAACCGTGATTAGGCTTTTCGGTTTTCGGTTCGAACCAAACCGAAGCCTTTTCTCTGTTCTCGGTTTTCGGTACGAACCGTAACACCTCTAATTTTTAACCCAGCCGACTTTGTCGGACTGGGTTCGTCGTATCACAATAAGGGGGCTTGGCGTATGTTAAACTTTTTCTTTAAAATGCTACTCCTCCTATAGTTTTGGTCCAATCGTTTTGATGTTACGCAGGAATGTTCCCTTGGTGGTCCCCCACCTGGGCTATTACTTTTTTTGTACGATAGACGAGAAAACTGACAAAATGGCGGCACTTTTTGTGCCCGTTTTGACCCATTTTTAAAATGCTACCCCTCCTACAGTTTTACGCCAATCCTTTAGATGTTGCGCAGGGATGTTCCCTAGTGGTTCGCCTACCAGGCTAGTATTTTCTTTCGCGGTTCGCCAAAGACTGCCGCAATCGCAGAACTTTGAAATTTGACAAAAACTGAAATAAATGGTAGTAAATAACTGAATTGTCAAACCATTCATTTCTCTGTCTTTTTCAGATAGTTATAAAATTTTAATCGAAAGTTTTTTAGGTGCTTCTCCACCTAGACTTTGCTTTTTTCGCAAATGACGAAAAAATGCCGAAATGGTGGAATTTTAAAACTTTTGTAAAATTGCCTAAATGTCGGTAAATACGTAGATCGTCAAAACCCACTCTCTCCAACATCCCTTTTCGGGTAGCTTCCAAATTCGAATTAAATGCATTTTACACACTTCATTTTTTGGCCTAAAAGTATTCGTTTCAGATTTTTTCTCTTTTCCTTGTTTGGTAACTCGGCTGGGTCATGTCCTTGGACATGCTTGTTTATTCTCAAATAATCTAGTCCGTGACCGACCACTTAAACTCATTTCAGGCATATCAAATGCTACGACATAATGCAACCACCGCATAAGATACCTCTCGTTTGTCTGTCCGTCCGTCTGTCCGTAAACTTTTTTTCTTCGGAAGATATCTCGAAAACTATTCATTGGAGCTTCACCAAACCTTACAAGAAGAAAGTATATATAGTGAGATGTGCAGCGGAGGTTCAATTTGCCCCATGTCAGTCCGTCCGTTCCACTCGATAAACTTTTTTCTTGTTCAGGCGTTATCTCAAAAACTATTCATCGGATCTTCTCCAAGCCTTACATGAAGAAAGTATATATAAACTGTAGATGCGCAAGGACCCCTCCATCGCTCCATCCTTTGCACCTTGTATATTGTTTTTGTCCGGGCGGTATATCACAAGAGTAACTGGACCACAGTGATGTAACCGCTATTGACTGAGGGCTCTGCATCTCCGATGCGTATGCTCTTTGTACTTTTTTTTGGTACTTTTTTTGTACTTTTTTTTTTACTTTTTTACAGAACGTACTTTTTTGTACTTTTTTTACGCTTTCAGTGTACAGTGAAACCCCGCTATTAGGGACAAAAAGTGACTGAATAATTTTGTCCCCAATGGCGGGGTATCCCTAATTTCGAGGTCCTGTTCTATCTGACAACTACAACTAAAATCTTTGGCTAGTTTTCTTACACTTTTTCCATCACTAGCTTTGATTATTTTAACTTTATCAGATAGCCAAAGTTCGTTCCGTTTCTTTTCCGTTTCTTTTCACACCACATTCAGACTTAACACCTTGTGTAACATCTTAACTGAGTATAAAGACAATGAATTACTTGTTCTTTTATACACATTTTAAAAGATGGAGCACATGTCAATAGGGTTCAGTAGTATAAAGCTTCTGTCGTAAGCACACATCTTTTGTAATAAGCCCTAATGTCTTTACATGCACTGTGTTTAATATAATGTACTCAATACCCAGAGATAACAATAGCCAAAAAATAAACACAACCGAGTAACAGGCTGATAGGGGTTGTTTACATGACGTACAAAATATGGACAGCAATTTGACTGTCCACAATAGAGGGGTTGTTTTAAATGTGTAACCGTACTTACGGGATAAAAAGAGTGTCCCTTATTCTGAATAGAGGGGTGTCCACAATAAAGGGGTCAGGATATAACAGAACATAATGGCGTTTTAAAACAGACTGAAAAATGCTGTCCATAATTCAGGGATGTCCATAATATAGGGGTGTCCATATCCGTTACTGTACTTTTTTTGTACTTTTTTGTCAAACTCCCCGTGGCAACCCTGATATTATGCAGTATTTTTGTTGCAACGGAGTTCCATAGCGGTACCGTGAAATTGGATTTTCGTTAAAAATTGGATTTTTGGCGAATTTTTTTAAATTTTTTAGCTTGATTGTAAAGTATGTAAAGCTTTTCTGGTGGACACGATATCTCAAATTCAGTTGGACGGTTTTCAACCAAGGTTGGTTTGTGGCTTGTGTGGAGAAGGGTCGTGACCTGATTACTTTTGAGTGACCTTGGGCTACAGGTCAAGGTCACTGTGAAACTTTAAAATTTTGCACATCTCTTCCTTTTGGATACCATATCTCAAGGTCGGCTGGACGGATTTCAACAAAAATTTGTCTGTAACTTGTATGTCAAAGGTGTCACAACGCTTTGCGAAAAAATCCCGCACAATTGTGAGAGCTGTGCGGGATTTTGAAGTCAGAAATAACGTATATATACCTTTTTTTTGTTACGAATACTGCTTTCTTCCCTTGTAGTATATATGCATTGTGTGTTTAATAAAACTTTGCAGACAAGGCATTGATTATTTGAACTTAAATAAAGTAACAGCATACATATGAATTGAGTCTACTATAGAGATATGTACACCCATATGTGTACCTATGGTATCCTGGCAACTTGACAACTCGCAGCTGACAGCTCGCAACTGGACAACTGGCAATGAAGTGAAAAAGTGGAAAACTCGCAAGTGGGATTTTTTTTTGGCGGGTTGGGGAGGAGAGGGGGGAGGGGGGGTAACTGCCCATTTGTCCTACGGCCCAGTTCTCCTACGGCCCAATTCTCCTACGATTTTGATTTTTGCACGCTCAGTTGTCCTACGGCCCAATCCTCCTACGATTCTTTTACCTATTTCTCCTATGGCCGAGTTCTACGACCATTTAATTTCCATAACTTTTTTTACCCAAATGTTCTACGGCCCAATTCGCCTACGATTTCTTCCACTCGAAGATTGAACTCAAGCTTTTCACTAACGAAATGCCATTCACTTATGGTGAATAATTCAAAGCTTTTTCAACTTACCTATAATTAATTCATCAAAGCAATAAGAACTTTCATATAATCGGTATTTCAAAGCAAATACAATTCACCTGTGATGAATGCTTCAAAGCGATTGCAATTTACCTATAATCAATTCAACAAAGCAATTATAATTAATCTATAATCAGTATTTCAAAGCAGTTGCAACTATCCTGTAATCAGTTCATCAAAGCTATTTAATTTCACCTGTGATCATTGCCTAAAAGCAATTGCAGTTGAAGTGCAATCTGTACTAATTGCATTGCAAATACAGTAACCCGGAGTTGATGGGATATGGCTAAAATTTCCGGAGTGCGGATTTATGAGATAATCTCCGAATTGCCAAAATTTGGTATGAAATCCTCAAATTTTTTACCCTGGTTATCATACATCAGCGATATGGTTTACGTTGTAAATGGAAAGCAGAAAGGCAGTAAGCTTCTGATCTTCAACGATTACAAATACAACAGAAATCGTTCAACAAAAGCCAAGATTCATGGGCAATGTTCACGTAAACCACTTTGCACAGCATCTATTCAGACCAATATTTTTGATCTGAACACTGTAAATCAGCAAATCACAGTTCATAATGTAAGTGTTTTTTACAATCAGCAAAATAAATGGATAACATAGTAATACACAATTAAGAAATGTAGAAGTACAGTGAAACCTCGGAACGGGACTGAAACAAAGTGGTCCGATTTGAAGGTGGTTTTATTTGTGAGGTTAAATTACCTGTCCCGAGGTTCCACTGTATGTGAAAAAAAATGAAATACTGAAAAAGTAAAATTATACCATGATGCAAAAAATGTCGATAAACAGTATTAACTTAAATTCAAATTAAACTCAATTTAATAAAATCTTTGTTTGAATATATATAAATATTGTATTAAATTTATTAATCAGATCTTTCCTTGAATATATATATATATATTATGTTAATTTGTTGATTTTTTAACAGGTGACAAAACACAATCACGAACCAGACAGCGATGAAATCAACTTACGGACCACGCGCCAGAACATGGCCGATGCAATTGGACATGACCCAACAAAACCCATCAGACGAGTTTATATGGATGTTGTTGCCACTTCTCAGGTGGAAAACGCTTCTTTGCCGGAATTTAACAGTGTTCGGTCGTCGCTGCATCACTCATGCCGGCCATTCCACAAACTTTTGAGGCTATAGATATCGAAGGCGAGTAGTCTCGTACTTGGTGCGGCGCAGATTTCCTCAATCACTAGGATAATGGCTGTGGAATTTTAGTATTTACAACGCAAACCAATCTGCAACGATTAGCGCAGTGCAAAACAGTATACACAGATTGAACTTTTAAATCGTGCCCGAAGCCGTATTATCAGTTTGTTACAATTCACGGATTGTTCCACGGTCGAGTTTTGCCATTTTTCATGTGTCTCTGTGCGGGCAAAACGATCGGCCATTACCGACAGTTCCTGCAACACACCATTCGCCAAATTCGACAAGTTACCGGACGTCGCTTCAGACCGAACCGCATGATATGTGACTTTGAAAGAGGTCTGATAACCGCTCTACAAACCGAATTGCCACGCACTGCTATCTGCGTCTGCTATTTCCATTTTTGCCAATCTTTGTGGCGCCGTATACAACAACTCGGATTGGCGGCTGACTACAAACGATCACAACACTTAGCGAAATGAATCTGGAAGTTTATGGCACTAGGCTATTTTCCACTTCCGCTAGTTCACAACTTCTGCATGCACGTTGAGGCCGACTCAACGCAAAGCCTGATAGACCGCTTTCCCGCACTGGCAGATTTCATCTGTTATTTGCAAAATAACTACATCGATAGAATGTTTGAACCTGCCCTGTGGAACGTAGTCACTCGCAATAACGACACACGGACCCACAATCACGTGGAAGGATTGCATCACAAGTGGAGCAACTCCGTTATTTGTTGCCATCCGTCGATTTGGTTCTGTATTCGCAAACTGAAGGATGAACAAGAGATGACCGAAATCGCTGCCGCAGCAGCGCTGCGAGGCCAGTCACTACCAGCAATGCGTGCGAAATGGAGAAAGATGGAGAAGCGCATCCGCAGATTAAAGAGGCAATACAACAGCTGAGACAGAGATCTGGATTCCTACTGGAAAGCTATGACAAATGTTGTCGCACAGTTCGACTAAGACACGAATATGACTGACTGATAAGTGTGACTGGAATTGCAATTAGTCATGTAAAACGTTATTTGTGCAGAAATTGTAATTTGGCAAGCGTCTTTATGGTTGATTGATATATTTGTAATGATTAATTGTAATTAAAAACAGGTTGTTTCTGTAAAGACGCGACACCAATTGTAATTGCAATTAGCCATGTAAAACATTATTTTGTGTAGCACTTCCACAGAACTTAATTGTAATTTTGCAAAAGTTTATGATTAATTGTTATCTTTGTAGTGATTAATTGTGCGAGCTTGCATTTTTATTTCTATACAGTACTTATGATTTTATCTTGTAAGATATATTTTTTGTGATTTGGGATGTATATACATGAGTCATTCCAACGTTAGAAAGGGTGAAATAAAGATCTTTAAAACCAGAATTATTTTCTGCAATCGTACGTAGAATATGATTTTAATATGTAAATTGTATATACTTTCAAGATTTTAGTTCGTGAATCCATAAGTTATTACGATTTTAGAAAAGGTAATATAAAGAGTTTCAAAATAGCAGTTATTCCGTGTAATTGCAAGTAGAAACGATTTTTGTTGTAACTTGTACATAGTTTTAAGGATTTTATATTGTAAATCCATGTTAATACGATTTTAAAATAAATAGCTTCAAAATGAGGAGTTATTCCTCCTGAGTTTAATTCGAGAAGCATGCGAACTTCCAATCGTAGGGGAACTGGGCCGTTGGACATTTGGGTAAAAAAAAGTTATGGAAATTAAATCGTAGGAGAAATGGGTAAAACCATCGTAGTAGAATTGGGCCGTAGGTGAACTGGGTCGTATGACAAATGGACTGTGATCGGAAGGGGGGCCCAATAATGGATTACGGGTGGGCTATAGTTTGTTTTTCACGAAAGCCTTCTGATCTATTCAAATACGTATTCTGGTGTCATTTTCGATGCGCGGTTGGGAGCCTACTGCAGTCATTCCAAAATGCGGTGGAAACTCAAGGAAATAAAGAAAATTGTGTCAATCTACATCTCGTTTGTCATGTATCTAAGGAGCACCAGAAAGCCGTAGAATTATCAGTTTAAAAAAAGCATGGAGTTTATTCCCAGTCGACGCGGAAAACCAAGATTATGCCTTGATGGCTTTATCTACACCAACAATCGAACCTACAGAAATGAAGAAATCCGCCGGAGAAGTAGTAGTGGATCTACCAAATCCCGGGGTTCGTTAAAGACTAGTGCTGATATCTTGGAGCCCCCAGCTGACGAACGGACACAACCATGACCCATGTCGAGACGGGGTGCGTGTGGTAAAGGGAAAGCTGACCTTAAACAGCCCTGCCAAGCAGACCAAAGAGCAACCCCTCAGTCATGACCGCCGGTGTAAGATCCTAACTACCGGATGTTGCTCGAATCCTGATTGGCCGTGAAGATCCGCTGAAGAAATCCATCCAGCTCCAGCGCCACAAAGGAGCTCCATCAGTCAAAGACTCTGTACAAGAACTGGTCATCGGTGGAGACTGGTGTGACAGAGCCGGAGAAAATCCACAGCTGTTCTTGTTTTACGACTATGGGCAAGAGGTTCATAGTCGAATTCTGATATTTGGATCAGAGGCTGCCCCCAGACTCGCGACTTCCGCTGTAACCTAGTTTTTTCATGCAGGGTTGCCAGAGCGTACGTTTTAAAAAGATTTAGTCATTTTTTTTCGAAAAGTCTTTTTTTACCAAAAACGTGCTTTTTTTTTCGTCCGCGCTCTTTTTTTTTCAGTCTCATATGTTTTTTCACCTTTGCTTTTTTAGTCCATTTTTTGCTCTTTTAGTGTTTCAGGTCATATTTTTTTTTTTGCATTTTCAAAAATTATTTTGATGTATTTGTTTACCTTTTTTGCACAGCCAAAGCACGTTGCTAGCAATAAATAAATGAATAAATGGAAACAGCAAAACAATATAACAATATTAGCAACAATACAACCAAGTAAAACGGTAATTGAAATTTAAGCAACAACAGCAACTATTATACTGGCAAAATCAGAACATAACGGCTAAATTGAGCTAAAGGTAGTACAGTGCGTATTCGATGAGTAGAAGTGCTTGGGACCAGGAAAAGAACTTCGACTTATCAAACATTTCGAGTTATCAAATTTTCAAAATGGCGGCCAACTACAATGTACACATTCACATTTCACAATGTCCTCATTAAGGATAACAGAAAAAAAGTTTTATACATCTGCCTGGTGTATTGACATTTATTTTCAGCATATTTATGTTACACTTATATATACGTATGAATGTATCTAACTATTTTTAACAAGGCTGATATCCAAACAGGACCACTCAACGGTGCATTTTAAGAACGTACATTCATAAACTATTTGTACAGTGCATTGTCCAGATCTGTGTATTTCGCGGTGTTTAAACCTTTATGAGTTCAAAATTACCGTGAAAATATCCATCTTTGATTTTCTGTTTATTCTTTATGTATGTCCAAAGTGTGCTGATCGGAATACCAAATTCGGCCCAGATTTTTGGCTTTTTTGCCAGTTTCTTCTCCCAACACTGCTCTGTATTGCCAACACTGCTCTGCATTTAACCTCAACTTCATATGAAGCTAGTTTTCTTTTAACCTGTTTTGAACAAAGTATATATTTTTAAGATCATTTTAAGAGCATATTTCAATAAGGGTTATGTGAAAGCTGTTTTCAATAAACACCCTAATCAGTAACTGAGTGAGTATCAATTGCAGTGCCTATTTGCCCAGAAAAAGATTATTTATAACAAAGTAGGCAGTGGAAGAGTTGGATGAAACATGGGCTTTAAATAAATATTGATACAAATAGGATCAAAGTGATATACGTTTGGAGTACATGTACAGAACACTCTAAATTACCGTAAAAATATCCATTTTTGATTTTCTGTTTGTTTTTTATTCATGTCGAAAGTGTGCTAATCGGAATACTGAATTCGGCCCAGATTTTTGACTTTGCTTTTTTTGCCACTTTCTACTGCCAACACTGCTCTATTTAACCTGGTAACAATTTGGATCAGATTTGTGAATGTCTACTGGGTAGGCCTCTCTTGAAATATTTTGGCGATCCTCTAAAAATTGTTCAATAGGGGGCATGTTTCAATAGCCAATTTTAAGAAGGTTTTGCGAGGGCAAATATCAACTGCAAGGCACATCTTGAAAATAAACGAGAGTGCACTCGTTCAGTCTGCAAAGAATGAGCTGTGTAATTATCTAACTACAGTAGTACCTCGTTTACTCGAACTGCTCGGGATTTTGGAATCAGTTCGAGTAAACCGGGTGCAAGTGAATACAATCCCTAGAATTTTTTGTACATCAAGTGCGTCGATCACTTTTACAGAAATCAATAAAGGTGAATTAAGATATATTGTTTTATTTTATTAAATTCGCTCACTTTCCAAAACGCTGCCCAAAGAAATGTATAAAACATTCGGGTTGCAAATTGTCCACTTTTTCACTTAGTTGCGAGTTGTCCAGTTGCCAGTTGTGGAATCATGCCTGTACATTCCAGATCTCGTACTTCAGTGAAACAGCTTCCGGATTCGCCTGCCAACTAAAGGGATAAAATATGAAAGAAATGATAAAAGAAGTGTCACCTAAATGCCAAATTTCTTTGCATCGAAGAGGTTTTTTTTAATTAAATGATTAGATAAAAAATAATGTACTATAACTAAATTTTACTGCGTTCATGTTTCTAGGAGTAACTGGTGGGAAAAGCAAAAGTTGGCCTCAGTCGAATAATTGTTTGAGCAAAATATAAAGGAGATGATCGTCTGCATAGTACTTGTGTAAAAGCATCAATGGACCGAAAGCCAGCCACTGTTTCTCCCTCAGAAGAGAGAAAAAAAGTGCGCGAATCCGTGCTGAAGGGTGAGTTCTGTGGTAAAAGGCCGATGCATTGCGCTACTCGATAACTCAAAATGTGCCATCACTTAAGAGTTAGCTATCTATGATTTATAATTTTATGTAGTTTCGTTCACAAGCATAGCACCATTAAGTCATTGGAATCGTGAAAACTGTGTCGCTGCTTTCATTGGATCGGGTAGTTAGGCGTTGAGGATGGCGGGAAGGGGGGGGGGGGGGGGGAGGGGGTTGAATCATATTTCTGAAGCAGGGTTGGGGGGGGGGTAGTATTCATTATTTTTTCGTGTGTAATCTCTCTGATCGTCCTGGAAAAAGATGCACTATTTAGAAAACTTCAGGACTTCTATTTGGTTTTAAAATGATCACAATAAAAAATCGTTATCAAATAAAAGCCCCACCCCCCCCCCCCCACCCTCGATTCGAGCTCTTTTCTTGGGTACCCCAGAATATTTACTCCCCCAGAGTACTTACTCTTACTACTGATGCGATTAATCCTTTTGCCTGCACAAGGTAGAAATTCCCTACTACCGCCTCCTTCAGTCTGCACAAAGCAACCACTTACTGACACCTCTACTCCCATTTATTACGCGACCCTTAGCCGTTATTTTTCTTTTTACTCAACAGCCAACTTTCCAGTTACAATATGTCTTTTTAAGTTAGGTTGGATTTTTTGCTGCTTGCAGCATTAGTTCAATTGTACTGTCCAAAAAAATTAAGCCCCCCCTTCCCATTTTGACCATAGACATATACACTATACAGTAAAGAATAATATTCAAAGTGGGGCTTAACTTTTTTTGGACAGTATATGTTTGAAACACCATGGCCAGCAAAGGAAAGTCTTGTACAAAACGTCTAAAGAATCAGAAATAGAAAAAAGACAATTTGAATTGCTAAAATAATAATAGAAACCCGGGGGCTTATACTTGGAAACTGTTTTTAGATATAAGCCCCCGAAGCTTCTATTTGGTTTCAGTATGAGAGTCTCAAACAGTTCGAAAAGTCAGGAAACCCGTGGCTCCTGATTTCCGTGTCGGACTCCGAGTTTTTTTTTAAGTCCGGAGCCCGACTGGCTCTCAACTTTTTTCGTTTTTTTTCTATGTTTTTGTTTTTTGTTTTGTTTTTGTTTTTTGTTTTGTTTTGGCGGATTATCTCTATAATGTACTCATACCCATTACCATTTCTGCATTGGACTCTTTTGTTGGTCAGTATGAGAGCACAGTGGAACCGTGTCTGGGAACTTTTTTTCTGAACAACTGGAAACTATCTGATTAGTTTCAGTGGTGTGAACTTTTGGAAATATGGAAAAGATGAGTTTTTCTTGTTTTGAAAACTGTCCAAAAAAGTTAAGCCCCCCCCCCCCCCCTTATTTTGACCATAGACATATACATTATACAGTAAAAAATAATATTCAAGGGGGGGGGGGAGGGCTTAACTTTTTTTGGACAGTATATGTTTGAAACGCCATGGCCAGCAAAGGAAAGACTTGCACAAAGCATCAGAAAATTAGAAATAAAAAAAAAAAACAACAACTTGAATTGCTAAAATAATAGAAACCCGGGGGCTTATACTTGGAAACTTTTCAAATATAAGCTCCCGAAGATTCTATTTGGTTTTAATATGAGAGTCTCAAACAGTTCGAAAAGTCTGGAAACCCGTGGCTCCGGATTTCCGCGTCGGACTCCGAGTTTTTTTTTAAGTCCGGAGCACGACTGGCTCTCAACTTTTTTCGGTTTACTTCTATTTTTTTGTTTTTTGTTTTTGTTCTTTTTTTTTTTTTTTTTTGTTTTTTGTTTTGGCGGATTATTTCTATAATGTACTCATACCCATTACCATTTCTGCATTGGACTCTTTTGTTGGTCAGTATGAGAGCACAGTGGAACCGTGTCTCGGAATTTTCTGAACAACGGGGAAACTATCTGATTAGTTTCAGTGGTGTGAACTTTTGGAAATATGGAAAAGATGAGTTTTTGTTGTTTTGAAAACTGTCCTATTTATTTTTAGTGTTGTTTATTGCAACATCGGAAAACTTATTTGCTTGGAATGATCAGAATGTCCAGGGGCATTGTCACGGGCCGTAACCTAGTGAAGCCAAAAAGAAAAAAAAAATGAGTGAAGAGTGATATTCTAAAAGTGCGAATAAATCCAATTAAACTGCAGCACGCAACGGATGGATTTTGGAAAACAAAAAGATTTAAATGCCTCAAATTTGGCCAATTTTTGAACAATCGCCAAAAAAGTAATTGTTCAAAAGAGAAACACCCAAGGAACATTCGTACAAAATTTTAAAAGAATGCTGTCCAAACTGTGGCAGAAGAAGCATTTTAAAAATTAGTTCCCAACAAATTTTAAAATGCCCACCCCCCTCCCCCACCCCATTTAGCCAGTTTCCTTTTTGATCGCCAAAACAGTAACTTTTCAAGAGAAGAAAGCCTGTTGAACATTTATGCAAAATTGAAAGCTAATCCGATCAAAATTGTGCTAGAAGAAGCATTTCGAAAATTGGCCACTAAAAAATTATACATGCCCCCCCCCCCCCAATCGCCCTATTCATTCGGTCAAATGTTTCCAAATGAAGAAATAACCGTCTAGGGAACAATCGTTACAAGAAATTCAACCCAAATTATGGGAGAAGCATTTAACATCGTATTATTTAAAATAGGAATTCTGAAGCAAATAAGAAACCAGATATTTTCTGGTAGGCTCTTCCGGAATAGACTACCGATAATTCGAATGTCACAGAAATAGATTTTTTCATTATTTCATCATTTTATGTTGCAGACTATCTAAACAACTTATTTTCTTTCCTTATAAATAAAATGTGAAAAAAAAATGGAAATACAAATAAATTTTTAAAAATTAAATTTCAATAGATTATTCAGTAGCGAACTCCTGATATTTTAATAAACAATGTAGATTCAATTTTTCAATAGTTTTGTTTTTCTTTCACCAAAAGACAAGAATTGTTAAACTTATTTTTACCCTTTGTTATCGGAAAAGTGAAGCATTATTGATTTCTTTGACATTCGAATTATCGGTAGTCTATTTCGGAATAGCCCGCCAAAAAAAATATCTGGTTTCTTATTTGTTTGAGAATTCTTGTTTTAAATAATACGATGTTATTTTGAAAATTAGCTACGGACAAATTAAAAAAAAATGCCCACATTTGGTCAGTATTTGGTGTATTGCCAAAAAAACTAATTTTTCAAGAGAGGCCTTCCTATTGAACATTTATGCATGACTTAAAGACAGTCCGATTAAAATTGTGGGAGAAGATGCATTTTGAAAATTTGCAATCGAAAATTTTTAAATTACCAAAAGTGGGCCAATTTTTGCGGGTTGCCAAAAAAAGTAATTTTTCAGGAGAGGCCAACCTAGAGAATATTCGCACAAAATTTGAAAGGAATTCGATCAAAACTGAGCGAGAACAAGCATTTTAGGTAAAAGTTTACATACGTGCATTCGTAGACGACGCGTACCCCTTCTGTGGGAAGTGCCGGGCTGGAAAATTTCCTATCGGGCGCCAAATATTTCCAAACATTAACAGATTTGCAGGACTGAAAAAACCCTTTCTCAAGTTTTTGGCATGATTGCGTTGAAATCTGACATGAATGCTACTTATAGCAACCTAAAAAAAGCTGAAACTTTATAACGAAAATGTCATACAATGAGAAGCAATATCTTCTGCCCAGTTTAGCAACTGTTGTTTTTTTTCAGCATTTTTACTGGAGCTTGATATCCTTTTGATTTCAGTATTTCGGGCGCGGTTACAGTCCCCGGGTAAAGGCGGCGCTTTGCTGGTCGGCCCTTCCTTGCGCAGTCGCCCAGTTATAGGTTTGTAGTTCTCTTTCCTTTACTCTTCCCACTCCTCCACCCGCAGTGAAATCGATGTTTTTTTTAAATGTGATGAATTAGTTTGCTTAAAAACTAGCGCGTAAACTTCTTTTTCACTTTACCTAAAATAGCGGATTCAACTTCAAAAAAGAAATGTGATGATGTCATAACGCTGACGTCACCCGAATCTGTGCGGAGCACGGGTGAACAGGAGCGCGGCAGGGATGTGCCCAGAAAGCGACGTCGTAAAACCAGGCGGCAGCGTGGCGGAGGGAGAAACCAGCAGCAGAAGGTACTAATTGTTAACCCTATGGGTGCTGCGTAGAGGTAACTCCCGTAGTGCTTCAAAAACAAAACGATTTGTACATTTTTAGCCCCAGCTTCTTACAGATGAAGTAGTTGAAAGTATGTGCTTATGCACCCTTTTAAGTTGAAAAATCGCACCTGCGAGGTTTTTAAACTGAATGTCTTTACATTTGGAAGGATGGCAGCGGACATAAGTACCTACCCGACTATTACTTTTTTTTTTTTTTGGCAATCTACCAAAAATTGGCCAAAATATTGGTCAAAAACCAAATTTCTTTGAAACGTATCTCCTCCTAGGGTTTTGGTGGAAGCGTTCTGCAGGGTTCGTGGAAAACCTGGAAATATCCTGGAAAGTGGAAATGGTCAGAAAACCTCCTGGAAAACTCCTGGAATTCCGTCAAGTCTCCTGGAAAACTCCTAGAAAAATACGATAATTAATATACCATAATCTTTATATATATATATATATATATATATATATATATATATATATATATATATATATATACATATACATACCATAATCTTTATATGTATATAAAATCATACTCACAGAAATCTGGTACATCGTAGACACTTTCATATGAACTTTTAGAAATAAAGATAACTATTTCCATGTCCATTATGATTGTGATACATTATTATCCCCCGTGAAACGGGGGGATACAGGTTCGAGCTTGTCCGTTTGTCCATCTGTCCCACTTGATGGTAAGTACCTTGTGGAGTCCACTTCTCTATTAACTAAAGTGGTTAGGGCTTTTTTTCATTCACATAGCTATTAACGAGGGAATGTAGGTGTGCAACGTCAAAGTTTCAGTTTGATCGATAAAAAATTGTCACAATTACAGCCCTGTGGAAATCGCATAAATTGACCCTTCCGAGGGTACCTTGTGGAGTCCACTTCTCTGTTGAGGAATCATGTAAGAGCTATAATTCTTTCATATATGCAATCTTTAGTGTATGTATATGTGCAAGGTTTCAGTTTGATCGATCAAAAATTGTCAAAATTACAGCAATAAAAATGGCGTATAGTTATTAATTTATTGCCACAATGAGTTTCACGAGGGATCGTGCTGCTCTCTGACAGAATCTAGTTACATCCGTTCACACATTACTGACTCAGGGGGGAGGCTTTGATCAAGGGCCTTGTATATAATTTAAGTCTGCCTTTACGATCTGCAGAGATTTTTGGCTTAACAATATTTTTCCGATTACTTATTTTTTGTCACAATACACTTGTTAGCCGCGTGTACCTTCGGGCCCCAGCATTGTGTGTCATTGACTTTCACGAAGAAATACGACAATGAACGGACACAAGACTTCCTGAAATTCCGTCTCTTACCTTATATCTCAGTAAAACTGCTGTGAAAGTAAACTATCTTCTCTCTTGGATATCCGTTTTTATTTTCTTTATTTACATTTTTACACAACAACAATTCTCCGTGCACCAGCACCACAATCACGACGACCCTTGCACCATTAGGTATCACACCTAACGTGTGGCCTCTATGCCCTCATAAAATCGACTGCTCTTGGCGCAGCAAGCGCGTTCCTTATATAGTTGCTGGCAGAACAGCCGCCGCTAATTAAAAATGTAGCCAATCAAAGAGCTTCCCGCCTAAACCATGAACCAATGAGAAAATAGCTGCCCAAAAACATACCTTACAAGTGACGTAGCGACCAAAAACTGATGTTTTCAAAACGATCACGAAGTCCTTTATAAAGTGGTACTATTGGTTCCAACCTATGGAATTTTCAAATACTTGAAAACTACATGAAAACTTTGTGCTAGGTAGCACAAAAATTTCCCTCGTCTCAAAACACGACAAAATGAAAAGTTCCAAACACAAAAATATTGCCATATGCACAATCGCGACGCGTTCTACTTAATGCCATGTGAAACTTTAAATTTCGTCATCGACTTGTGAAGATACCCGATATACTTGGTATATAAGTAAATTTTTAAATGGCGCGAAATCTAACAAAAGGACTTCAAACAAACTTGAAACTAGCACCAAAGTGTTCACTACGCCAAGATCCTTGCAAACCCTAAACCGTTCGGCGCGGTCATGTCGCGTTGTATACCCAATGCGACACGTCAACAGTTTCCCAATGAGTTCGCTCGACCATTCACCAATTCTTAACACCCGAAGGGAAACGACTGCACCAACGGGCGCTATTCTCCATTTCCACGAAGCGGACGCATCCTCCACCACAACAAACACAGTAAAGAACAAAATCAATCACAAACGCCCTCAGAACACCCATAACACTACACATTAACACAGGACGCGACAATAACATATGCATAGCCAGAAAATCACTTTTGCATACCCTAACAAACCCCCACTCCGAGAAAACACCAAAGTTGTTTTCTGATCACCTAGGGTATGCAAACCCGTTTAACACACTTTAATCACTGACCAATATGAAAAATTCAGGAAAAGCCTCAAAATGGAACACATTCTATAAAACCCTTAAGCCACCACATAAAATGCTCAATCTCCGATCACGGGTGGTAGATGTTCAAGGAATTGTCACAAAAGACAATAATAGCCACAATTTGCACAAAGTGCAAAGAAAATGTCACAAAAGTCACTGCCGGCTCAGATAGTCGGCTCCGGTGTTTTCTGCTCCCTTGATGAACCTCATCGTGAAGGCATAGCTTTGCAGCGCCAGCGCCCATCGCATTAACCTCGCACTGTCATTCTTACTGTTCTTGAGGTATGCGAGTGGCGCGTGATCCGTCTCGAGGACAAAATGGGTTCCGTATAGAAACTTTGCGAAACGTTCGACTGCAAACACGATTGCCAAACACTCGTTCGATGACGGAATAGTTCTTCTCGCGGGGAAGCAGCTTCCGACTGGCAAACGCGACGGGCAACACACCATCTGCATGTTCTTGGAGTAACATCGCACCGAGACCATTATCCGACGCGTCAGTCCGCACAATGAACTGTTTGTCAAGGTTCGGTAATCGGAGTATGGGCGCGCTGGTCATCAGGTGTTTCAGCTTGCGAAACGCACGTTCCTGACTCTGGCCCCACTCCACTTTGGATGGTTGCTTCTTCCGCGTTAAATCAGTTAGCGGCGCGGCGACTTCAGCGAAATTCGGGGTGAATTTCCTGTAAAATCCCGCCATCCCAAGAAACGAACGCATTTGTTTCTTCGTCTGAGGCCGCGGAGCATTTCGAATCCTTTCCACTTTCTCGTCATCCATCCGTAGCTTTCCATTGCCGATGACATGTCCAGTGAAACCAATGTCGGAGAATCCGATGAAGCACTTTGTCGGGCGTACAGTGAGACCGGTATCACGGATGCGAACGAACAACTCTCGTAACGTTTCCATATGCTCCTTCCACGTCGTCGTGTGCGGTAAGAGATCGTCAACATCTTACGCATCACACGATTGAACTTCGCCCCGGCGTTGATCAGGCCAAATGGATTCCTCGTGAACCGAAACGTTCCTTTCGACGTAGTAAATGCTGTGTAGCGTTTGGAATCCTGGGCCATCGGTATCTGCCAATATCCCCTGGAAAAGTCAATTTTCGAGAATATCTTGTCGGTTCCGATCCGTGCCATGATGTCTTCATAATTTTGCATTGGTTCATTGTCAAACTTCGTGATAGTGTTCAGTCTCCTGAAATCGATGCCAAATCGATTCGATCCGTCTTTCTTCTTGACGAGAACCACTGGTGAATTGTATTCCGAGGTGCACTCTTCAATAATGCCGGCTTGTAGCATCTTCTCAACCTCATCGTCGATCGCTTTGTGTTTTGCAAAAGGAACAGCGTACGGTCTAACACGGATCGGTTCTGTTGTAGTCAGCTCTATCTTGTGCTCTCCAAGATTTGTGAGTCCAGGAACATCAGAAAAAATGTCCTGGAACTCCTCGAGAACTGCATTAACCTCGGAACGTTCCGGTTCCGTAAAATCCAGGCAGATATGCACGTCTTTGTGGGTTTCTTGCTGTTCCGTGATTGGCAGGTGTAGCGGTGGCTCCAGACCTTCATCCGGCGGTTCTTCCTCGTCGATAACCGCGATACGAGCGAGCGCCGCTACAAACTCGTCAATATCTTCATCACCTTGTACCTCTCCGTTTTCTGCGCGCCGCACACACTTTTTCAGCAGATTGGCGTGGTACACTCTCCTTTTCCCGTCTATCTCGTAATCCATCCGGCCCAATACTTTCGTTACAGCGTAAGGGCCTATCCATTGCAGAAGGAGCTTGTTTGTATCTGTAGGTAAGAGCAGATACACCTTCTCTCCAAATGCAAAGCGTCTGTCCCTGGCCTTCTTGTCGTAGTGTTGCTTCGCCACTCCTTGCGCCTCTCGCAAACTCTCCCGTGCAATACGACACGTCTGTTGCGCAGGTCCGCCACATACTGGTAAGTGTTCACCACTTCTTCCGGAACGTCGTCGTCCGTCCACAACTCTTTGAGTATGTCCATCGGACCGCGCACCTTTCGACCGTACAGCAGCTCGAACGGCGAGAATCCAGTACTTGCTTGCTGCACTTCTCGGTAGGCGAACAGAACAGCTGGCAAATATCTGTCCCAGTCTTTCGAGCATTCTTGACACATCTTCTTCAGCATGTTCTTCAGTACTCCGTTTATTTTCTCGCACAATCCGTTACACTTGGAGTTGTACGGAGTGGTAAAAAGCTGCTTGACCGATATCAACCGTGAAACTTCTCGCATCATGTCGGAAACGAATTGCGCACCTCTGTCGCTCAGCACCTCTTTGGGAAAACCGACCCTGCAAAATATACTCAGTAAGGCTTCCGCGACCGTCTCCGTGTCAATTCGCTTCAAAGGAACTGCTTCGGGGTATCTGGTCGCATAATCCACCACGGTTAGAATGTAACGATGCCCTCTATCCGAAACAGGAGCGAGCGGTCCAATCAAATCCACTGCTACGCGATCGAAAGGCACATCGATGATCGGCATCTCTCCTAGCGGCACCCTCTGTACTCTGCCTTTCGGTATGGTACGTTGGCAGACATCGCAGGATTGGCAGAAACGTTTCACGTCCGAGTCGATTCCGGGCAATAAAAGTTCGTGGTGATCCGATCGGTGGTTTTCTTTTTCCCCAAGTGTCCGCCAACAATCGCTTCGTGTGCGAGGGACATGACGCGTTCTCGGAGCTGTTTCGGAACCATTATCTGCTTAAGCTTAACTTCAATGTCGCCCTGCTTCTGATAGTAATACCGCGTCAGTATCCGATTCTTGATCGCAAATCGATACGTAGCTCCCGTTCTTGAAGAGAACACCGTCTTCTCTTTCGCATGGCCAACGAACTTCTGAAGCGTCTCGTCTTCGGTTTGGAACGCAATAAGCTGTTGCGTGTTTACTTCTTCGACCTTCACGGGAGGTGTTACAAGAGGCTTCACCGGGCGTCTTTCTTTCTTTTCCTGCTCCCGTGTTGCTACCGCGGCCACATCTCCACCGCCTGTGGTGGAAGGTTCATTGATGGTGCTCCGCTCGGCAGGTACTTGACCACTGTCTTGTGGTTGCACCGCAATGGTTTGTGGTTTCATGTCTGGCACGTTCCCTATAATGAGATCAAATGGTGGTTTGTCAATCACCATGACATCCAGTTGTCCACTAAATATGGGGGTATCCACGTCTATCCGCGCCATTGGAAATCGCTTAATTGTTCCGTCGAGAAGAACACAACTACTGTACTGCCCGGTCATCTGAACGTCCTTCACCAAACTACTGCGAACGGCTGCGGAATCACATCCTGTATCTAGAAGTACAGTCACCCCATGTCCTCCGACGTGACCTTCGTAGAGCGGTAGGTTCTCCGATTTCCACCCGCTGCACAACGCGCCTGCATATGGGATGGCATCTCCGTTCGCCAAGCAAAGATGCCCATCCTTGACGTTTCGCTCGACCCGATGTCGGCATTCTTCGTCTGTCACTCCAAACGCACCTGTTTTGCCACGGTCTTCTCTCTTCCGCCAATTCTGTGGAGAACGTTCGCGGTACTGTCGCGCACCACCGTTTGCCTTCAGTTTCCTGCACTCTCTTTGTTGCAGTTGCAGCAAACTATGGGTCTGGTCTTCGTTTCAGGTTTGCGTCCCTGCTGTGACTGATTTAATCGAGGTGTTGGTTTCTGTCCACATAGTATGGTCCTGATCCGATTCTGCGAGATGCTCCCTCCATGTGCCTCGAGGTACTGCTCGGCTAGCCTAACTACCTCGTCAATGGACGGCGGAACTCTTTCACGGAGAAATAGGCTGAGATCACTGCTACACATGTTGATGAACTGTTCCCGTAAGCACAAGTCTCTCAACTGCTCATAGTTCTTGTCGATCCCGGCCAGTTCTATCCAACGGCTTGCCTTGCACAATACTGACGGACTGTCTCCTCCTTTTCGGGCTTCACTTCGCGAAACTTGGCTCGGAATCCTTCCTCCGTCAACTGGATCGCAGCTTTCAACTGACCGTAGTTGTTGGCGTTATCGACGGGCATACTACTGTAAACCTCAAGAGCCTTTCCCGTAAGAAGTGGGCTAAGACTAACGGCCCAAGTCTCTTCAGCCCAGTCTTGATTCCTGGCGAAGCGCTCAAACCTCTCGAGGAAGGCATCAATGTCGTCTGCCTTCTCGTCGAACTTCGGAAGCTTTGGACGAGGAGCTCTGTACTGTACGTTGTGTCGCTGTACTGCGTCGCGGCCTTGATCTTCATGGTTCTGGTTATGCAGTTCCAGCTGGCGCGTCTCCTCACGCAAGCGAGCAAGTTCGTGTTCCCTCGCGCGATCCCTCTCCTGCTGTTCCAATTCCTGCTGTCTGATGCGATCCTCACGTTCCTGCGTACGTATCTTACGTTCTCTTGCGACGCGCTCTCGCTCGGCTGCCTTTTCCTCCTGGTTCTGCACAAACTGTCGAAGCTCTCCGTCTTTATATCCCAACGCCTGGCCGATTTGTATCCATTCACGCATTTTCTCCATGATGACTTTAACACTTTGCTGTCGAATCCCGGACGAGCCCCCAAAATGTTAGCCGCGTGTACCTTCGGGCCCCAGCGTTGTGTGTCGTTGACTTTCACGAAGAAATAAGACAATGAACGGACACAAGACTTCCTGAAATTCCGTCTCTTTCCTTATATCTCAGTAAAACTGCTGTGAAAGTAAACTATCTTCTCTCTTGGATATCCGTTTTTATTTTCTTTATTTACATTTTTACACAACAACAATTCTCCGTGCACCAGCACCACAATCACGACACCCCGTGCACCATTAGGTATCACACCTAACGTGTGGCCTCTATGCCCTCATAAAATCGACTGCTCTTGGCGCAGCAAGCGCGTTCCTTATATAGTTGCTGGCAGAACAGCCGCCGCTAATTAAAGATGTAGCCAATCAAAGAGCTTCCCGCCTAAACCATGAACCAATGAGAAAATAGCTGCCCAAAAACATACCTTACAAGTGACGTAGCGACCAAAAACTGATGTTTTCAAAACGATCACGAAGTCCTTTATAAAGTGGTACTATTGGTTCCAACCTATGGAATTTTTAAATACTTGAAAACAACATGAAAAGTTTTTGCTAGGTATCACAAAAATTTCCCTCGTCTCAAAACACGACAAAATGAAAAGTTCCAAACACAAAAATATTGCCATATGCACAATCGCGACGCGTTCTACTTAATGCCATGTGAAACTTTAAATTTCGTCATCGACTTGTGAAGATACCCGATATACTAGGTATATAAGTAAATTTTTAAATGGCGCGAAATCTAACAAAAGGACTTCAAACAAACTTGAAACTAGCACCAAAGTGTTCACTACGCCAAGATCCTTGCAAATCCTAAACCGTTCGGCGCGGTCATGTCGCGTTGTATACCCAATGCGACACGTCAACAGTTTCCCAATGAGTTCGCTCGACCATTCACCACTTCTTAACACCCGAAGGGAAACGACTGCACCAACGGGCGCTATTCTCCATTTCCACGAAGCGGACGCATCCTCCACCACAACAAACACAGTAAAGAACAAAATCAATCACAAACGCCCTCAGAACACCCATAACACTACACATTCACACAAGACGTGACAATAACATATGCATAGCCAGAAAATCACTTTTGCATACCCTAACCACACTTGTGTGATAAATTTGCACTGGCAAGCGATGTCATAAACAAGAAATCATATTTGTCTGTTCCTGATGTCAATAAATAAATATTTTTCACTAACGCTTATTCATAACGTAAAGTACATGTTAAAAAGTGGGCAGTGTTTAATAATTTTATTAGTTTTATATCTTGGTTAAGAATTAAGCTAAAGTAAAGCTTATTTCTATATTTCATTTAGGGACAGGGAGATTTATATCCTTGCCTGATTTGCATGTCTGTTTCTGATGTGTGAACGGTGTCTTAGGATTGGGTCTGAAGGGACTAACAAAGGAATTCGGGAGCAATTCTGGGTGGGAAAGCTTGTTAATATGGAAGGGTTAGGTTACAGGATATATCGGGGTCTATTTGGAGAAGTTAAAGGATATACCATGATCCTTTTTAAAGTCATATGATGCTACATGGATACATCCACAGTTATCTATTAAAGAATCATCCATACATTACACATGCATTCTTTCAAGGTTTCACGCACAATTATGACATCGTCCAATTGGTGTATGCCTTAGCGTACGGCTTGGTTCAACCACATCCCCCATTCTATACGTATGTATTTATGGATGCTCATTAATAAATCAAACAATTATACTTTATACTTATTTCTTCCCTTTTTAAACAAACGACTTTGTCGGGCTGGCCTCATAACACCGATAGAAGGGCATCTGTCGTCTGCATATACGTGTGGGTGTATGAACCTATGTAAAATTTAACTTAAAATGCTTCTTCTCCTTCAGTTTTAATCAGATTCCTTTCCCAATTTTGTATGAATGTTCTCTAGATAGGTCTGTCGTGAAAAATTACTTTTTTTGTGATCCGCGAAAAATTGGCTAAATGATGTGGGGGGGGGGGGGGGTCATTTGAAATGTTTTGGATGCTATTTTCAAAATGCTTCTCCTACAAATTAGACCGAGTTCCCCTAAAATTTTGTACGAATGTACTCTGGATGGTTCCTTTTGAAAATTACTTTTTTTGCGATTCTACAAAAAAGGCCGATTGGCGGCATTTTAAATCTTTTGGTTTTCCAAAATGCGTTGCCAGCTGCAGTTTGATTAGATTTAATCAATCTTTTAGTATATTGCTCTTTATGTAATTTTTTCTGTAACATTTTTTTTCAAAAAGTTCTGCCAGTAATTTTAGTAATTTTTAGGCGTAGTCCAACGTTAGGAATCTTTTTAATTTACTTTATTTAGATCCGCAGGAGATGCCGGCCCTTGAAAAATTTTCAGTAACCGGTTTTTAAACTATGACTACCACTTTTTGGCGACTACAAGCGTTTTGCTGCTTGATTGACTAGATCTCAGCTGGTCACAGTGTCCCTGGACATTCTTGTTGAACTCTGAAAAACTTATGAAATCTCTTGGAAAACTCCTGGAAAACGGATCCAAAAGCTTCTGGAAACTCCTGGGAATTGATCAGAAAAATTCCCCACGAAGCCTGGTTCTAAAATGTTGGTGGAATGTAGGGTGTATAAATGTCAATATGGCTATTACGATTTTGGCGACTCGCCAGAATTGGCGAAAATATTGGCGAAAAACCGTAAAATCTTAACCGTCTCCAGGAGAATAATTTTACTGTTTTGACATTTTAAGTGAAGATAGTAGGCATTACTATCTACCTGGGTGGCGGACATTTTGGCGAAACCACCCCCCCCCCCCCCCCGCAAAAAAAAAGAATAAACAAAAATAAAGAAATAAATAAAATAAAAAAAGTAAAATCTTAAATATCTGCTGGAAAATAGTCTTAAAGGGAAATACGGGTATCTCACCTACAATTGACATTTCCTTTACACTTTCACAGTTTAATGCTTTGAATATATGCATTCAAAAATTGAAAAGAAAAGGGGGGGGGGGGGGGGAGGCACCGATGTTATGAAAAATAAAGACACTGAAAGGTCGCGAAATTTTACTGTAGAAACCATTTGGATAACCAAGAAATTTCAATCAAAATGCAAAATTCACACACTTTCACAATTGACAATTGCCTCATTTTTTGCCAGTTTGAAGAACACATCATATGAAATGTTTTAAGCCAATAAAAATATGTCACCGTATCAGTAAGAGAATTATACAATATTTTTGACAAAATCCCGTTGACTCAATGGATAAATGGTGAAAACAGTGTAATATGATATTAATGGACAATATATCAACACAGGCCCTTCTAGGAACAAAATGTCAATACAGACCATTTCTGGACACGACCCTTTTTGTCTTTGAAAAGAATTTTTCGATCTAGACGGATTCAAACTCAGCGATATTCAATGTAATGCGCATTTTGGCCGCTAGATGGCGCAGAGATACCCGCATTTCCCTTTCAAGGTAGCATACATGGCTTTTGCAATTTTCGGTGATTTGCCGAAAATTGGCGAAAGAAGTGCGAAAAACTTTTCAGTAAAATCTGAACCAACTGCTGGAAAATAGTCTTACTGACTTGAAATTTTAGGTATCAGTAGCAGGCATCATTACCTACTAGCTATTACTTTTTAGGTGATTGGCCAAAAAGTGGCGTAAAATTTGGCAAAAAACCGAAAAAAAATACTAAAATTTTAACGAATTCCGGCAAAATAGCCTCATTGCCTTTTAATTTTAAGTAACAGTAGCATTCACTAATACCTAATTGGCTGTAATTTTTTGGCAGTTCGCCAAAATTTGGTGGAAATATTCACCAAAAATCAATTTCCTTTAAAACGTATCTAGTACAGTTTTCATAGAAACTTTAGTAGAATGCGGGTGCATAAATGTCCATATGGCTATTACTTGTTTTATCGATTCGCCAAAGATTAGAGGAAGTATTGGCAGAAAAATCGTTTTTTTGGTAACATCTTAACAAATTCCTGAAAAATAGTCTTATTGTCTTGAAATTTTAAGTAAAGGTAGCAGGCCTTGCTACTTACATGGCAATTTTTAGTGATTGGTAAAAAAATTTGGAGAAAAACTCAACACATTTTAGTAAAATGTTAACTTCTGAAAAATAGTTTTACTGTCTTGATATTTTAAACAACAGTAGCACAGGTTACTACCTGACTGACTACTACTTTTTTGGTAATGCGTCAAAAACTGGCGGAAATATAAGCCAGAAACCAACTTTCATTAAAACGTATCTGTTCCTAGGACTTAAATGGAAACGTCCTAGAATTTTGACTAAAAGTAGTGGTATATATGTCCACCTGGCTATTCCGTTTTTTTTTGTTGGCGATTCGAAAAAAAAAATGGCGAGAATATTGACGAAAAAACCCAAGTTTTTCAGTAAAATCCTAAATACCACCACAGAAATAGCCTTGCCGTCTTGGAAATTTCAGTTAAAGGTAGCGGTCATTGATACTTACCTGGCTGTTACAGTTTTTGGTGATTCGAAAGAAAATGGCGGAAATATGACTATAACACTCAAATTCTTTTCGTAAAATTCTAACTGACGCCAGAAAAATAGGGGTACTCTTCAAATTTTAAGTAAAGGTAGCAGGCATAACGACCTTCCTTTCTCTTGTTTTTTTATTCGCCAAAAATTGGCGACAAAATAATTTTTTCTAATTGAATCTTAACCGGGAAACGCCCGGGAAAGTTCTGGAAAAGTGGAAATTGGCTGTCTCAACTTTGTACGAACCCTGTCTAACGACCACTTCGAGGTCCGGATAAAGACATATACTACAACTTTGCATTCGAGTTAAATAGACGTACATCAGTGCGGCCACTTGATACTTGATTTAAAGTATGATGCTTTACTTCGAGGAAAGTCCGAAGTGATACATTATTGATACTTTATATATTTTATTGATACTTTATTTGGATATTGATACTTTTGGTACTTTTTAAAATTTATGTTTTGCCTATTTTATTATTTATTTCTGATAATGTCCCTTGAAAATTTTACACATATTTTTTTCATATATATTTTGTTCATATGTTTTAATTATTGTTTTCTGAAAGCGAATGGGAACTAGTTAAATATATTATTACTTTAAAACACATGTAACTATTTTGTTGCAATCTTTTATGGTATGGAAAATTTGTACAGCTATGTAACCAAGTTTATTATTTTGATCTTTTGATATAGATGCATGAAATAAAATTTTTATCAGCTATCTGACAGTTTTGAAGTCATTTGATGTTAAACTACTCAGTTAAACACGGCCATCAATAGGCAATCAAGAGCTGAAATTTTCCAAGTCCAGTTGGTGCATTTTCCTTGGACGAACCTGACCCATTTACAATACCAATCTGTGTTTGTTCCCATAGAAGTTACATATCAAGTTTCATTAAAATCCCTGCAGTTGTTCTTGAGATATCGTGTTAACAAACTCATTCCGGTGCTGAATAATTTCCAGGATTTGGTAAATTTTAAAGTGCATTTGGCTTATTTTCCTTGGGCCAACCTAACCCATTTACAATAGCGATCCTTGTTAGTGCCCACAAAAGATACACACCAAGTTTCATTAAAATCCTTGCAGTTGTTCTTGAGATATCGTGTTACCAATAGTCAATCAAGAGCTGAAATTTTCTAAGTCCAGCTGGTCCATTTTCCTTTGATGAACCTGGCCCATTTACAATACCGATCTGTGTTTGTTCCCATAGAAGCTACATACCAAGTTTTTTCACGATTCGAATAAAATTTTGGTGGGTATATTAGTCAAAAACAATTTTCATGAAAACGTATCTCCTCCTAGGATTTAAATGGAAACTTCCTGAAATTTTGATGGAAGGTAGTGGTAATAGCCACCCGGCTATTACTTTTTTGTTTGGCGATTCGAAAATTTTTTCCGAAACAGGTGGCTATTACTTTTTTGGCCATTGATAAAAAATTGGCGGGTATGTTGGCGATAAACCATTTTTCTATTAACATCTTGACTGACGCCAGCCTTTCTGTCGTGAAATTTGGGTTACAGATTATGCTTAATCTTGACATTGTCCATGGACAATCTTGTTAATAAGTATGACAGTCCTGGGATGTTTATTTGTGAATAAAATAAAAGGATTCCCTATTGTGCCACATGCAGTGTACTTTATAAGAACCTTATTTAACAAAATCACTTATCAAGTATTGCGTTCTAAGGCACTTAATAAGTACACGCGTGCGCTGTCGTAAAAATATAATTTGGTCATTTGTTAGACTGTGAGAGTTCACATTATAGCTGTCAAGAATTTTATTGTGATGTAACATTTAAGCTCATAAGAATATATACGTAGTAAGTATAAACAAATTATGGTGTGTAAAATGAACATATATCAAAACAGTGTCCTAATGTACACAAGTGATTATACACACCACAAATGTGTTAGCAAACATCTACACAAACTTATGACACCCCTCTCTTTACAAATAGACAATTAAATAGTCTATATACAACACAGTCTATGCACTATATTTGGACCGTCGTTACTCGACCAGAACGTGTCACATAAGGATTTGATGCATTATTGTTTGTGACATCAGTGTTCCTAGTTGGAGGGATTCGTATGAGAGGCGCGGGCTGGTTGGCTTGTTCGAGTGGTGGTGTCTGAGGCGTCGCAGGCGGATACGGTGCGGGTACAGGCGGGTACGGTACGGCCGTCTGAATTCTGCTAGTCTTCACTGGTGATAATGGGGGCATTGGGGCTTTTCTTGGGCGAATGTGTCCTCGAGTCCGTTGGTACTGCTTCTCGCCCTTTTTGACGATATAAGTCCTTTGTTCTGCATCCGGGTTTGGTTGGTTGACTACGGCAGCTGGCTCCCACACTTTGTGTAACGTGTTATAGACGTCGACAAATGCACCTGATTTTAACACCCTTACGTCGGTACCAGCGTTATAATGCCTCTTCTGGAGCATCTGTCGTTTATCGTTGGCAACGATGTGTTTGTCACTTCCAGGATGACGTGACAGAAGCGAAGTTTTACTGCAGGGCAGGAGTGTCTTGAGTTTTCGACCAAACAAGGGTTCATATGGTGAAGGCATTTCGTTGTCGACTGGCGTGACACGGTACATCCATAGTGTTGTCGTTCTGTTGTTGCTAGATTTCTTCCATAGATGTTTTATGGTACCAATACTGCGTTCTGCCACACTGTTTGTTTGGTGATGGTATGTTGAGCAGTACAGTATTTTGATGCCTGCCTCTTTGCATCTGCGTCGGAACGATTCGCTCGTAAACTGCGTCCCAGAATCAGCAACTACCGTTGATGGTAGACCGTATTCGGCAATCACACTTGAAAAAGCTTGGCATACAGTTTCGGCGTTTATATCCGGTAGCTGGCGAATAACTGGGTAGCGTGAATAGTTATCGACTGCCATGATGTATCGCTTGCCGTCGAACTGGAACAAATCAGTTCCCAGTTTTTCCCAGGGTCGTGTTGCGTCACGTCGCACTTTGTCAGACTTTAGACCAAAGACTGCAGTGTCGCGTAGCATTTCGTCACGTACATCTGCGTGGTAGCCGCTGTCGTCAATGAGCGAGCGCGCTTGTACCACAAATTCTTCAGTCGCCTTGCTTGAGACATCGTAGCGGATAACGGGCAAGAATCTGATTGCTGCGTGGCGTAACGGAAGCTTCGAGTTTTTTTTTCCATACTGGAGATAAACGTAAGCGGTCAGCTGCGTTTGTCCAAGTCGCTGTGTTGTAAATTTCCAGTCCTTTATCGTCACACCAGAGAAGGAGCATGCGTCCTTGTCTGCGAAAGGTCCATCGAAGATAAGTTCACACTTTTGCTTGAAGTTCTGTAGAGCTCGATGCAGATCACCACCACAAATGTGTTAGCAAACATCTACACAAACTTATGACCATAGCACACTGGAAACTTTTTTAACGTTTCCTGTGTTTTAATCACTGCACATTATAGAATGCCTAGAAATCCTTATAAAATAAGTTATTTATGATTTGAAACATTTATGGTGATTGGCCAAAAATTGGCGGAAACATTGGTGACAAACTTTTTTTTCGAAAAATCTTGACTAACGCCATGAAAGTAGCCTCATTGCCTTGTAATTTTAAGTAATAGTAGCACACCTTGCTGCCTACTTGGCTATTACTTTGGTAGCAATTCGTAAAAAACGACAGCACATTGAGATCTGATCACGGCTTGTACCTTTTGCCGAATTTATAAGTCCCACCTCAAGAGGGCTCTTTGAAGCTGTCCCTTTGCAACAGAGAAACCATTGACTTCAAAAGTCGGTTCAAAACACTTAAAAGACTCCGCTGTGGCGACGCCCTTTGCTATCTATCTGGCTATTAATTTTTCTTTTTTTGTGATTAGCAAAAAAAAAAAAAAAAAAAGAAGAAAAATGACGGAACTTTTGGCGAAAAAACCAAAACCTTCAGCAAAATCTCAACGATCTCAAGGAAAATAGTCTTATTTTCTTTTTCTTTTTTCTTTGGAGAGTGGCCCAAAGAATTTTCGAAAATTTTAGCAGAAATAGCGTTTTTCTTGCTTTTTTTGTAATTCGAAAGTGAAAAAAAAAGCAGAAATCACTTCTTCTAAAATCGTTACTAACGCTAGGGATAAAATCCTACCCTCTCAAAATTTTGAATTATAGAAGCAGAAATTAGTCCTATCCGGCCCTAACGTTTTTGATAATTCGCCAAAAACATTATTGAAAATACCACTTGTCCTGAGTACTTTACCTTAATGTCTTGAATTTTTTATTAAAGGTTGCAGACTTTGGTTCCTACCTGACTATTACGTGTTTTCGTGATTCGCCTAAAATTTGTGGAAATATTAGTCAAAAACCAATTTTCTTGAAAACTTATCTCCTAGGATTTTGTCGGAAGCCAGTGGTATATATTATGTCCCTCTGGCTTTACCTTTTTTTCAATTCGAAAAACATGGCCGAAATATTTGCGAAAAAAACAAGAATTTTTCAGTAAAATCTTAATTTCCGCCAGAGAAGCAGCCTTGCTCCCTTGAAATCTTAGGTAAAGATAGCAGGATTAATAAGTACCTGGCTGTTGCTGTTTTTTGGTGCTACGGAAAAAAATTAGCGACAATATGAATAAAAAGCTTAAATTCTTTTCGTAAAATCTTAACTGATGCCAGAAAAATAGCCCTGCTCTCTTTCAATGTAAGGAGAGCAGGCATTGCTACCTTCCTTGGTGTTACTTACTTTTCATTAGCCAAAATTTGGCCGAAGATCTTAGTTAAATCTTATCCGACGCCAGAAAAAGTACATTTTGGTTACGGTAGCGGTCATTTCAAATTATGTTGCTATAACTACATAAAATATGGTCTGTTCTTACCTTTGCTGTTTGGAGAATCGGGATTAGCAAAAATTAGCAATAAATGTAAATGTAATGTTGACTGAAATCCTATTTTTGCTAAAAATGTGTCTCCGCCTAGGAATTTATTGAAAAGTCTTAAATTTTTATTGAAGGCATAGAGCATAAAAATACAACTAGCTGTTTTTTTTTGTCGAATTGCTAGATATTAGCGAAAATATTGATCGAAAACCAATTTTCTTAAAAACGTAAAGACGTCCTCGTAAGATTTAGTGAAAATATTAAAAAATGTTCATTGAATGTACTTTGAACAAGTGTCTTGTATTATTATTTGTGGAGAGTCCGTCCCTTTAAATTTTAAAGGAGCCCCTTGACCCTATGGAGGACCAGATCTCATAAATACCGATGTCTCAGGATATCTTGATCCCCGGTCAAGCTATCCTAGGATATCTTGTCCGGGCCGTTAAGATATCCTAGGTCATCTTGAACCCTGGGAGTCAAGATGACCTAGGATATGTTGACCGCCTTTAGGATATCTTGCCCCCTCCCCGGGGTCAAGATAACCTAGGATATCTGGACCTCTGCCCTCCCTCCTCCAACAAAATTTGTAATTTTCCTCTTTTTCGGGGTAACATGTCAAAGTGATCACTGTTCAAGACAGGGTTTTTCAAATACACATCAGTCACCTGCTAATTATTCATTAACAATCCATAAAAGACGTTAAAACGCTGAAAGAAACAGTCCGAGATAACTCAATTTGATTTACACCGATTAATTAGCGACCACGAAGACACATCCAGAGGTAAGTGATACAATGCATATTATAATCCCGAATTGTAATTCTTAAAAGAATCACCGCTTTGATGTGGACATAAGAACATCAAATTTGGTGTGCAGCTATTCCCATCGATTTTGCTGCAAAAATTGACAGGAATAGGTCAGATTAAACGAATCCACACCTTTCTTAGGCTATAAAAATGGCAAGCATTTTGCACATTTTATCAAATAAAAAACACGATGGAGGATAATATTCAGAAGGATATTGAAAACCAATTTGAAGATACCAGTTCAAGCAATGCTGATCAAACCAGCAGTGATGATGCTGCCTAAACGACCAAGCGCTTTTTGGATAATATTTCAGTCATTTTTGAGTTTCTTAAAACTCAGAACTACCCAGAAGGATACACTAAAGATGAAAAAAGAAATCTAAGCTAAAAGGCACATAAATTTGCAATAAAGGATTCAGTCTTGCACTACAAGTGCCGAGGTAAGTTTTCAATAGTAAAATTCAGTAATTTGAAGGATTTAATTTTTAAATATTTTTATCAAATATTTCAGCAAAAACAATGAAATACCATTTTTTTTTAATATCTTCTGTAAATGGTTTTATTGCGTAATATATTGATTGATCTAGTAATTAATTTTAATTTACTACTCACATTTTTTGCAGCAGCAATTGAATTAAAGTAAATGTTGTGGTTTGAACTGACTGAATTGGGCATTTACTTTTCAACTTAGTTGATGTAAATCAATTTTTTCAGGAAACTTGACCCGTGTTGTCAAGGAAAGAGACGAACAGTTCCACATCATGAGCGCCTGTCACGATGGTCTTGGAGATACCAGGGAAGCCAAGGCCCTTGGGGGGTGGGGGTTACTTTGGGCGGGATAAAACATTTTCCAAAGCAATCGAACGGTATTACTGGCCAGGTTTGTCCAGCGATGTCCGTGACTTTGTTGAAGACTGCGACATTTGTCAGAGGGTCAAAAGACGGTTTGAAAAAATACCTGGCCAGTTGAACACCATTCCATTGAAAGCGGAGCCATGGCGTCAGATAGGAATAGACCTCATCGGCTCTCTTCCTCAGACACCCGAAAGGTACACTTACATAGGTTTGAGAATTTTTAAAACATTTTATAAGCATGCAGATAATTAAAAAATAGTTAATAGATAATTTAAAAAGTTATATTCAGCAGTAAGTTGAACTGAATAATTTGGGATCTTATCAGAAAGAGAATTTGTAATTGTAATTGCAATTACTTCACGAAAAAGAAATAAGAAAGACATACGATAGAGTTTCTGTACAGGAACGGCTATTACATTTTGGAATGTTAAATAAATAAATGCAATTAATAATTTGAGATCTGATCAGACACAGAATTTGTAATTGGAATTAACGAGTTTGAATAAAATATATGTAATTACTTCACGAACTGCTATTTAATTATTACGAGAGTCACCAGCGCTTACCACCCCAGGTAGAAAAGTAGAAGTAATTATTGTAACAACAACAACAACAACACAACAACAACAATAATAATAATAATAATAATGGGAAAAGACTTTAAGTTTCAAGAATAGGTTTAAAATAAAGTAAGTAGAATAAGTTTAAAATAAAGGAAATCAAAAGAAAAAAAATAAAACATGAAGTTCTTCATTCATCAATTTTTACAGGTAAAACAAGGATAATAATAATAATATTATTAAAAATGATTATAATAATAAGAAAGAAAAATAATGAGAACAAATATGGTGATACTAATATGAATAAATAACTAAAATAATAATAATAATAATATGAATATGAATAAATAACAAAATAAAAAAAATAGTAATATTAATAACAAGAAGAAGAATAAGAAGAATTAGAATATTGATTAGAATAATAAGAATAAGCATGAGAATTAATAAAGAGCAGTACACAAATAAATAATAAAAAAGTGATGAATAAATAAATAAGAATAAAAAATGAATTAAAAAGATTATAACGACACTATAACGATATCGTTGCAGGATAGTCTCCGTTCTTTTTGTAGTACGGGAGATAAACACGTCTGCCAATCGACGTTGCGATGGAAGGTGACCCTGGCACACAAGAGATCTGGAATCCATGGTGCGGAAAATGAAAGATCCTCGGCAGACTACTTCAGAAAAAGCAAATAACAACATAGAAAAGGCTCAAGCGTGGCAGAATCTGAACTATGATAAACGCCGCGACGCGGATCCGCTGCAGGTCGGCGATTCGGTTCTGCTCAAAAGATGAGAAATGTTCATCGCATGGGCGGCAAATTGAATGAACGTGGGATTGATCCTTATACGATCAAAGAAGTTGTCAAAAAAGGAATTTACCGATTGCGCAACATGAAAGGAGACGCTCTGTCGCGCACTGTCACTGGTTCCCGTCTGAAACAATACAAACAGCCCAAGATTGGTAGCATGGACCGTGGCACGGACGATGAAACCGACGAACCCGAAACTGAAAAGTGCGACACAACTAAACCCATGAAGGAATCCCAAGATGTTCGGGAATCTGTGATCGAAAACCGCGACTTTGAATGACTAGGGACAGAATCTGCGGAGATTTCCTGTTCAATCCAGTTTCGAAAGAATGGCAAAGATCACGCGTTCGCGCTTTAGGATGGAACAACGATGTCATCGCTCAAGCACTTCCAAAAGCAGCTGCCCGTAAAGCGTCGCTTTTAGAGCCCCTTCTAAAACTGAGTGCATTCGCGGCGACGGAAATTGTTTTTTCCGCGCCATTAGTCACATTCTGACGGGATTGCAAGACAGCCATACGGATCTGCGTTTGAAAGTTTCCAGATATGTCCGAGAATGACGCGGTAATATCGCGCATGACTGCTTGTGAAAGCTACGCTTCCAAAAGTGGCATGAGTAAAACTGGCGTACAATTGGTTGTGTTACGAAGCCCAAGTGTGCAACCTGAAGCCAATAAGAAAGCTGAGAAAGGCAAATCAAGGCATTTTTATTTCAAACATAAATCAGCATTGCATGCCAGTGTATGATATCTAAGAAATTGGAGCACGTGATGGACTGACACTAATGCGTTTAGAAATTTTACTGTGTTTTTGTGTAGTTTCAGCTTTTACCTGTGAAAGCAAATGGCCTGTGAAGACGCATTGCACCAACGAAAATGTGTTATCATAATATTTGTCAGTTCCAGGGAAATGCCGTGATAAAAATGTTGTGACGAGCTTGTAATTAACCAGTCAAACAGTAATAAGCAGTGTACTAATACCTTATTGCATTTAGAAAGGTTGTGAATAAAATGAGGAAATAATCTGTCTGTTTTTATTAAAACAGCAAGGGAGTCAAGATATCCTAGGATATCTTAACCCCGCGGGGCGAGATATCCTGAAGGGGGTCAAGATATCCGAGGGTCAAGATATCCTGTTACACCGACCCTCCTCAGGGTACCAGTTTTACTGTCACACAGCAATTTCACTGTTACTTCGCCCCCCCCCCCCCCCCAAACTTCTATAAACTACCACCCGAAATACGATAACACTGTCCCTTCATCATAGTTACTATTAAATCTTCCCAAAAAATACAAATACTAAAGTAAAATTGCCAATAATAGCTTTCCCTATAAAAATATCTTTCCAGAACAATAACAGGATGAAAACCATTTCTTGATAAATCTGATGTCTTTTTAAATACAGTAAAGAAAATCTTTCGTTACCTTCTTGTATAAACTTCAGCCTATTTTGGATTATGATCTAGAGTCTACTTATTATATATAGACACGGTATTAACTCTGTACACCTTTGTTAAAGACCACACCATAAACCAACAAAGACCTAGGCTACACCGTTCCACGCAAACAAGCAGCTAGTGATTGTACCAGTCATAAGAACGCAGTCTGCCGTGGGTTGCATCCCTTAGTGGAAGGAGAGCAGACACCTGGGTATTGGGGCTTCTTGTCTCTTGGGCAGGCTTTCAAATACATATTCTGCTAAGGGACCTGTTTCCTTATGCACTGCTCTGGTCCTTCTCTTCGGCCCAAGAAGGGCGGTCGAAGTGCGTCAACTGCGAAGGCAACCACGCGGCGTCTTCAAAAGACTACTCGCGTTGGAAACTGGAAAAGGAAGTTCAGGAGATTAAATACCTGAACTCAGTCTCATATCCAGAAGCTCGTAAATTAGCCACAGCAGGCAGTCCACTGAGAAAAGCTATGCGGAAGCGGCTAAGCCGAAGACTGGCGAAATAGCATGTCAAACAACCGTAACGTGGATAAAAGAACAGACAACATACAAGACAGTGGCCACAAGGCCCGTCTTTCCAGAGAACGGGTACAGCAGACCAACAGATGCCTGCTGCTGATGGAGATGGAAGGGCCTGAGGAGGGACAGTCACCAGTTCAGCTGCCCGCATCAGACCATAGAACGGCATCCCCACTTCACTTTCCATGCAACCAAAACCACCTAGGGTTTTGATGTGTGGGTCACGGACTGACAGCAAATAACATAGTTATAATTCAGTTTTTGGACCAACTATATTGATATGCTAACTTTAATACATGTCCATAGTAGAGCCGTTTTCTGTATCCAAGAAATGACGGTGCAGAAAACAACCCACCTAAGAGGCTACGTTAACTTTAATACATGTCCATAGTACAGCCGTTTTCTGTATCCAAGAAATGACGGTGCAGAAAACAACCCACCTAAGAGGCTACGTTACAGTAGCATATTTACCAGTGACCGAGCTGTCGGTGGAGTATCTACATTTATGCGAACAGATATCACTCTAAAGTAAAATTCCAATGAATACAATCCTTCAGGCGCAGTCAACTCGCGTTACAATACAAAAAACGTTTAATATTTGCAACATATACCTCCTCCACCTCTCAAAGCGCAACCAAACGAAATAAACGATTTATTAAGCCAACTACCCAAACCAGTATTGCTCTTGGGTGATTTCAATGCCCACAGCCCGTTGTTGGCCTAGTATAGCACCGAATTTAAGAAGAAACGTGTCGAAAATCTTTTAAGCTATAATGATCTGTCTTTATTCAATGACAAATCCCCACCGTACATTCACCCTGGCATTGGTTCAAAAACCTCTATTGACCTGTCTATTGCTTCCGCAAACCTGTTTTTAGAATTTTCGTTGAAGGTTTTAGATGATATTCACGGGAGCGACCATTTTTCCATTCTACTCAGGCAGACCGTACCCTTTCGCGAGGAAAGGGTACCAAAGTGGCAATTCGGTAAAGCCGACTGGTCGTTCCATGAATTATGCTATCATAGTGTGAAAAGAGAGAACTTTGTTGACGATGACGATCCAGTCATGTTATTCACCGCACTCGTTCAAAGCATCGCCGAAAAATCCATACCGAAAATATCAGGATCCCGTCGAAACCCCCACAAGCCTTGGTTCAATGATGACTGTAAACGTGCACTAGCAAATCGTAAAAATGCTCTGACTTTTTATAACTTACGCCGACAACGCTCACAAAATAGAATATTGAACGCGATCTCGCGCAAAACCGCAAAACAATGCAAACAACAGTCATGGCAAGAGTACGTTTCGAAGTTGACCAAAAACACCTGTCTTAAGAAAACTTAATTGGAACATGATTCGCAAAATCTCGTGCAAAAACTCGTTCAAATCATTAAGTCATTTGAGAAATAACAATAGTATTATCACGGACCCTAGAGATATGTCTAATACACATGGGAAAACATTCGAACACAATTCATCTTTAAAAAATTATAGTCCTGACTTGAGATACCATCAAGAAATTGAAGAAATACATGCCATTAACTTCAGTTCCAATAATAAAAAAGAGCTCATAATGGCAACTTTTCGTTGAGGAACTCAAAATCTGTAATTGATTCCCACAATTTGACCGCGGGTTCTGATGAATGCATAACCAAATGCTAAAACATCTGCCAGACCAGAGCCTCAACATCCTGCTCGATCTTTTAAACAATATAGGGAGGATTGGTGGATTTCCTGAATTATGGAAAGAGGCCATAATAATTTCTATACCAAAATCAAATAAAGATGCTGCAAATCCACACAACTATCGACCAGTCTCACTCACCAGCTCCCTTTGTAAAACATTCGAAAGAATGATAGCCGAAAGATTAATTTGGTATTTAGAATAAAATCTAATTCTTGTCGATATCCAGAGTGGTTTCAAAAATCAGAGAAGCACTATTGATCACCTGATAAGGCTAGAATGATTTGTGAGAGAAGCTTTCATCAATAATGAGGACGTCGTCACGGTATTATGTGATTTGGAGAAAGCATACGACATGGCATCGAAAGACGGCGTACTCAACGAACTGTTCAACCTGGGGCTGAGAGGTCACCTACCCGAATTAATCGAAGAATTCCTAAATGAACGTCGATTCCGAGTTCGACGTGGTGCATTTTTTGGACTACTTTGAACAACAAGAAGAAGGTTTCCCTCAGGGTTATATTCTTTCAATTCTTTTTTTTTCTGATAAAAATCAATGGTATCAATAATACCCTAAAACGGGATATGCATGGATCTCTCTTCGTAGATGACTTTTCAATGTCTTGTAGAGGAAAAGGATGAGTCTGATACAATGCCGTCACCAGCAAAATATACACTCTCTTCAAGCTTGGGCAAATGAAAACGGTCTTAATTTTTTTTTTTAACTAAAATAGTTCGCATGCACTTTTGCAACATACGAAAACCCCATCATGATCCGATTTTAAAGATTTCTAATATCGAAATACCTGTTGTGAAAGAAACAAAATTTTTAGGTTTGAGTTTTGACTCTAAACTGACTTTTATCCCTAATATGAACGAGCTGAAAAGAAAATGCCAAAAGATATTGAACCTACTAAGTAATTTTTGCCCTCGATATAGGAGCAGACAGAGACACTAAACTTGTGCTAATAGAGCACTCATAAGATCTAGGCTAGACTATGGTAGTATCCTTTGTAGATCAGCAAGACCGTCAGCAAGATTCTGGAACCCATACAAAACAAAGGTCTGGGGCTATGCCTAAGTGCTTTTCAACTTAACATCTGGCAGCCTAGAGGTAGAGGCAAATGAGCAATATCTCAAGATTCTAAGGTTAAAACTTGCCATGCAATATGCAGTAAAACTTTATGAGAACAGAAGGAACCCTGCACATGAAGTAGTTTTTGGAATAGATTTCTCAGATCTTATAAATAGAACATCTAATGCTATCCCACCGTTTGGCGCGAGAATTTTACCTCATCTAGAGGAAGCTTGGATACTTGTAGAGTCTGTTTAAAACTATAGCGTTCCCAATCGCCCTAAATAGACACTAACCAAGCCTTTAGTTTAAAAAAAACCTTTCATACTTACCGAAAGAGATCACAAATCCTTGCATATTTCAAACGAACTTTGTAGAGCCTAAAGAGCAGTAAAAAGATTATCGCATTTTTATACGGATGGCTCTAAACTTGAGGATAAAGCAGCAGCTTCAGTAGTCACAGAGCATAATATTCTGAAAACAAGACTGCCAGATGGATCATCAATATTCTCTGCAGAAATTAGAGCGCTACTGCTGGCCACTGAAATCACCAAGATTGCCGTTACAAGAAGTCCATAATTTGCGTTGACTGTATGTGGGTACTACAGGCATTTGAGAATGCTCAAATATCAAAAGTTTTAATTCTGGAATTCCTCGAAAAAAAACGACGACGCCATCAAGGTGGCAGCGAGACAGCAGATAGAGCGGCCAAGGAGGCGCTAAACGAGAACTTCCGATTTCCTTATCCCGTACTCAGACTTCAAATGCTATATCTCAGGATATACAAAGGATCTTTGGCAACGACATTGGGCCAGAAACAGGACTAACAAGCTTTTTGAAATAAATCCTATTGTTAGACATGAACAGCCTTCCCTAACTAATGTCTGGGATGATATGGTTATACATGGAGCAAGAATAGGACATACATATGTGAGTCATAAACATCTTTTAAGAGGCGAGCCGGCACCCGATTGCGTCGGGTGTCAGGAACCTTAACATTGAAACATATTTTAACAGACCGATTTCAATGTACCAACTTCCAAGAGGCAGCTCTTTGATGAAGTAGAACCTAGTAAAATTATACAATTTTAATAAATTGTGGCAGTTTATAAAAAAATAATGGAAGTATTGGCGAAAAACCACTTTCTTATGAAGATCTTAACTTACGCAAGGATATGGTCTTATAGTATTGATATTTTGTTTAAAGGCAACAAACATTATTACCTACATGTGTGGCTATTACGTTTTTGGCGATTCGCCAAAAATTTGGGGATATATTGGCGATAAACCTTTTGTATTGGAATCTTGACTGACGCGAAGTACATACCCTCACTGTCTTGAAGTCTGGGTTACAGGTTATACTTATATGTCATAAATCTTAGCATCAGCATTCGTGAGTTGGGACATTGTCCATGGACAATCTTGTTTGAATTTCGAGGAATGGCAACACTACTCACGATATAAAAATTCACATTTAAAACTTTGAAAAACCTTGTAACAAGTTATGTGAAATAACACTTTTGAATATATTTTATCTTATAATCCCCCATGAAACGGAGGGATACAGTTTTCAACTTTTCGGTCTGTCCGTCTGTCTGTCTGTCCGTCTGTCACGCTTCAGTCTCACGCGCCTACAGGCCGCAGCGACCAAGAATTTTCCGGATCCGGATGACAAAATGGCGAACTTTTGAAAATCGGCACTGGACTTAGCGTATATACGGCAGTCTCAAGCGCCTACAGGCCGCATTGATTGATGGATTCGTTTCAAATTTTGTATACGGCTTCTCTGGACCCTTCCGCAGTGCAGTGACCAAGAATTTTCCGGATGGGACTTGACAAAATGGCGGATTTTTTTTAAAATCGGCGCTGTACTTAGCGTACTTAAGACAGTCTCACGCGCCTACTGGTTAATAGATTGATTCGTTTCAATGTTAGACACTACTTCTACCTATCCCTCCACTTTTAAATTTTGCGTAGTCGACACGCAACAGCTTTACACACACCATGTCCTCCCACAGGGGATAGACGTACTCCTCGAGACGTAGTTAAGTTTCTTTTCTCGTTTCGTTCCGAAAATCATAATTTACGGAACGAACATAATGTGAAAAAAGTAAGCTAAAAAGAATTTAAAAGTATTTATCATATTGGTTTAAGTTAAGCTGTTAAATTCTTACAAGAAACAATCAGGGATTTAATTGCAGTGATGTTTTTGTTAACTTTTTAAATATGAATTTTTTATGTGTAGCAACGCTACATTTCGTTCCGCACAATATATTTTAACGTTTTAATTCTGGAATTCCTCGAAAAAAAACGACGACGCCATCAAGGTGGCAGCGAGACAGCAGATAGAGCGGCCAAGGAGGCGCTAAACGAGAACTTCCGATTTCCTTATCCCGTACTCAGACTTCAAATGCTATATCTCAGGATATACAAAGGATCTTTGGCAACGACATTGGGCCAGAAACAGGACTAACAAGCTTTTTGAAATTAATCCTATTGTTAGACATGAACAGCCTTCCCTAACTAATGTCTGGGATGATATGGTTATACATGGAGCAAGAATAGGACATACATATGTGAGTCATAAACATCTTTTAAGAGGCGAGCCGGCACCCGATTGCGTCGGGTGTCAGGAACCTTAACATTGAAACATATTTTAACAGACCGATTTCAATGTACCAACTTCCAAGACGCCCGCTCACGTCATTTCAGAGTTGACTCTTTGAGGCAGCTCTTTGATGAAGTAGAACCTAGTAAAATTATACAATTTTAATAAATTGTGGCAGTTTATAAAAAAATAATGGAAGTATTGGCGAAAAACCACTTTCTTATGAAGATCTTAACTTACGCAAGGATATGGTCTTATAGTATTGATATTTTGTTTAAAGGCAACAAACATTATTACCTACATGTGTGGCTATTACGTTTTTGGCGATTCGCCAAAAATTTGGGGATATATTGGCGATAAACCTTTTGTATTGGAATCTTGACTGACGCGAAGTACATACCCTCACTGTCTTGAAGTCTGGGTTACAGGTTATACTTATATGTCATAAATCTTAGCATCAGCATTCGTGAGTTGGGACATTGTCCATGGACAATCTTGTTTCGAGGAATGGCAACACTACTCACGATATAAAAATTCACATTTAAAACTTTGAAAAACCTTGTAACAAGTTATGTGAAATAACACTTTTGAATATATTTTATCTTATTATCCCCCACGAAACGGAGGGATACAGTTTTCAACTTTTCGGTCTGTCCGTCTGTCTGTCTGTCCGTCTGTCACGCTTCAGTCTCACGCTCCTACAGGCCGCAGCGACCAAGAATTTTCCGGATCCGGATGACAAAATGGCGAACTTTTGAAAATCGGCACTGGACTTAGCGTATATACGGCAGTCTCAAGCGCCTACAGGCCGCATTGATTGATGGATTCGTTTCAAATTTTGTATACGGCTTCTCTGGACCCTTCCGCAGTGCAGTGACCAAGAATTTTCCGGATGGGACTTGACAAAATGGCGGATTTTTTTTAAATCGGCGCTGTACTTAGCGTACCTAAGACAGTCTCACGCGGCTCCTGGTTAATGGATTGATTCGTTTAAATGTTAGACACTACTTCTACCTATCCCTCCACTTTTAAATTTTGCGTAGTCGACACGCAACAGCTTTACACACACCATGTCCTCCCACAGGGGATAGACGTACTCCTCGAGACGTAGTTAAGTTTCTTTTCTCGCTTCGTTCCGAAAATCATAATTTACGGAACGAATATAATGTGAAAAAAGTAAGATAAAAAGAATTTAAAAGTATTTATCACATTGGTTTAAGTTAAGCTGTTAAATTCTTACAAGAAACAATCAAGGATTTAATTGCAGTGATGTTTTTGTTAACTTTTTAAATATGAATTTTTTATGTGTAGCAACGCTACATTTCGTTCCGCACAATATATATAGCCCATCAAACAGTGCGTTGACATGTCCTCATAGACGGAGTGCAGGATATCCTGTAAAGAGAGGGAGGATTTCAGAAGACAAACAAGACGTAGCATGTCATCACAGGGGCGTCTGATAAGTGCAGGCGAACCCACCGTGTCCATGATTGGGTCAAACAGACTCACGGTAAGTCATACAACGAATAATAGCTTTCTTTAAAAAACATATGATGCAATCAGTGGTATATCTTCTAAAGAAAAAGAGTTATTTAATGAAAAATTCTGTTTAGCATGTCTTCCTGCTTCACCATATATGTACACTGATGCTGTACTCTGATAAATGTTGTAACTGAGATTTGTTAAAAATAACAATAATGATGGAAAATTAAAACTTGAGATGAAAGATGCGTCTCGTGAAGGATAGATTTTTTTTATTCAGCATTTATTGTAGAAAAAGAATAAATTCAATAGCTGATGTCTGAATGAAGATCGAAAGTGATATTTTTTGTCAAACAAAGGGTAACTTTTCAAAATGACAAATTTATATGATTTATATGATATAACTAAATGAACCAATCATTGTGAATCAGCAATATCACGTGATAGCGTGGTTATTTGTAGCGACGCCTAGGCTTATTTAACAGAGGAACGAAATCACACGCTGTCACGAGAGGTAATTTCCCTGATAAGTCCATGAGATAGTAACAGTTAAAAGAGTGTGTTTTTGTTCGTATTTTCTTTGCTTTTTTTTAATATTTTAAAAAGTTGGTTATGTATATATGTATGAAATTCTTTCAGTGAGTATAATTAAGGTATATTATTTACAGCTGTGACGTCGCATTTTTGTCTTTTATTAAAACCCGAAAGATCGCCTTTTGAATGTGAAAAACCCTTAATAATGCAGAGCGTCGGATGTTATATTTATGGTGTCCTTTGATCAACAGCTGATCTATTGAGTAAATATAAAACACAGGACAGTGCGTCGTTCGGATCAACAACATTTAGCATTCATGAGAACTGTTCGCTTTTTCAGCTGTTTCCGTTTTTTTTCTTTTTTGGGAGGGAGGGGGGCGGTGGCGGGGGACGAGATCGATGCAAATCCGTTGAGCAGTATTTGGGCAAGAAAAAACTAGAATGTCCAGGGACATTGTGACCCACCGAGACCTAGTAAATCAAGTATTAGCAGGCTTGTATTGTCTGCAAAAAGAGGTAGTCATATTTTAAAAACCGGTTATTGAGAAATCGTACATAATTTTAAAGGAATCTGATATAAATTGTTGAGAAAAAGCATTTTGAAAATTTGGCTCCTAGATTTTCTTTAAATGTCCCCCATTTAGCCAATTTCTGGCGGATCACCAAAAAAGTAACTTTTCAAAAGAGGATCGCCTAGTGAACATTTACCAAAATCAGAATTGTGGGAGAGGAAGGATTTTCAAGAATGGCTACCAAAAAATTGTAAATACGCCCAATTTGGTAAGTTTTTGGCGGATCGACAAAAAAAAATTTTTCTTGATAGAACCATCTGGGGAACAGTAGTGCAAAATTGGAAACAAATCTGATCCAAATTGTGGGAAAAGGAGCATTTTGAAAATTGGTTGCCGAAAAGTACTCCCATTTAGAAAATTTTTGATGGATCGATAAAAAAGTAAATTTTCAAGAGAGCACAGGATGGTGAACATTTATGCAAAATTTGAAGGCAATGCGATCAAAATTGCGGAAGAAAAAATTGGAGGAGAGGCCTACCCAGTAAATATTTCGTACAATTATTACAGGTAATCTGATTCAAATTATGGGAGTACAACAGGGTTGTCGGATCGTTCTTATTTAAAGATTTATTCTTTATTTCCGCATCGTTCTTTTTTTTTTTTTTGCCTCAAAACGTACTTTTTTCAGCAGGCGTTCTTCATTGTACTTTTTTAGCCCCAGCTTCTTTCAGAAGCAGGGGTATAACAGTTGTTGAAAGTATGTGCGAATAAACGCTTTTAACCTGAAAATTCATATATTCTCCCAGTATTTTAGCCTGAATGTCTTGAAATTTTGGTGGAAGGTAGGGCGTATAAGTTCCACCTGGCTATTGCCTTTTTGGCAGTTTGCCAAAAATTGGCGTAAATATTAGCGAAAAACCAAATTGTTTTCGTAAAGTCTTAACTACTTCTAGGAAATTAATCTTACTGTTTTGAAATTTTAAGTGAAGTTAGCAGGCTTTACTACTACCTAGCTATTATTTTTTTTGGTGATTGACCTAACACTAGCGAAAAGTTTCAGTAAAATCTTAAACATTGGCGAAATACCGAAAAAATTTAAGTAAAATAAAGTAAAACTAACTGCTGTGTTGAAATTTAAAGTAAAGGTAACAGATGTTAGTTTTGTTGGTTTCAATAAAATCTCAAACTTTGGCGAAACACCAAAAAAATTTAAGTAAAATCTTAACCAACTGCTGGAAAATAATCTTACTGTCTTCAGATTTTTAGTAAGGTTGCCTGAGTTACCACCTAACTGGCTGTAACGTTTTTTGGCGATCTGCCAAAAATTGGCAAAAATATTGGCGAAAAACGGTTTTTTTTTTCGTAAAAGCATAACAACTTCTAGGAATGTAATCTTACTGTCTTAAAATTTTAAGTGAGAATAGCAAGCGTTTCTACCTGTATGGCTGTTACTTTTTTGTGGTTGGTCAAAAATTGGCGAAAATTGTGGCAAAAATTCAAAATGTTTCAGTAAAATCTTAACTTACTGCTGGAAAATAATCATACTGTCTTGAAATTTTAGGCGAAAGTAGGAGGCGTTGCTATCTATCTGGTGATTATGTGTCTCCCCCTAAGGGAGACATATATAGCATTTGGTGTGTCCCTCCGTCTGTCCGCAGTGATTTCTTATGAAATTAATAAGTCGATTTTTCTCAAAACATACAAAAATATTGGGGTACATGTCTAGATGATGCCCGTGTTATTTTTTTTTTCGTTCCCTCAAAAATTCTGTTTTTGGCATATCTTTGAACATAGGTTGATTTTCACTTTGGCAGGCTAAATCTCCAAACAGTTAAGGCTCAGGTGTCGCAAGAAGAACACACAAATGTATACTGCAAAGTTTTTCTTCATTTCCGTTGAAAATTTTTGGCGATTTTTTAAATTTCTAATTTTTAAGTTTTTTGGCCATATTCTTGCGATATCTCCTAAACAGTTTGTTTGATTTGGCTAAAACGTGGCAAGAAGAACCCACATATAGTGCAAATGTTTACTGCGAAGTTTTTTTCTTCAAATTCTGTAGAGATGTATGTTTGGCGATTTTTTAAATTTTTTTGGCTCGCCAATTTTGTACTTTTAAGCAAGGAAATTTTTTCCATGTGACTGATTGGGAGGTGAGGGAGACATATCCGTTTTGGTTTTTACAAAAACACTGGTCAGTCTAGTTACTTATTTTGGCGGTTTGCCAAAAATTGGCGAAATTCAAATAAATTTTCAGTAAAATATTGACGATGTCCAGGAAAATAGTCCAAGTCTTGAAATTTTACGTAAAAGTAGCAGACCTTCCTATCTACCTGTGCTGGCAAAATTTTGGTGTTTCGCCAAAAATTGGCGAAAATCTAAAAAACAAAATTCCATAAATTCTAAGCTAGCCCCAGTAAAATAGTATTACTGTCTTGAAATTTTAAGTAACGGTAGTAATTAGGGCTGTGTTCCGTGGATTTTCTGGCGGGCCGGGCCGGGCCGGGCCGGGCCGGGCCAGCCTGGCCCGTCGGGCCGGGCCGGGCCAACCTTTTCGAACCGGGACTTATGTGAAGTGTGAACATAGAAGCCAACCATATGCAATTGTTATTTTATTCTTATCTAATACTGTAATTCTTGAACGAAATGCGGTATTTTTCACAATACTCAAATTACTGAAAATATAACAGAAAAAAAACACAAGATTACATCACTGAATTAGAATTAAACACTAAAGGAAAAATGTCAGGGGGCGTTTAACAGAAGCGCCTGTATACTAAAACACTATACTTGATACCAAAAATTATTTCATATTTTTCTTGAGAAACAACATTTTGTCCACATGGCGCCATTTTAGGCTTGACCGCGATGCTGTAATGATGTCCCCTGCAGTAGAGAACACTCTCTCTGAAGGAACACTCGTGCTTGGAATGCATAAAATGTATTTCGCCAGGGATGACAGAACTGGAAATATTCCTTCTTGGTCTTTCCACCACAACAACGGATCAGAAGCCATTGGAATAGGATCAATGTCTTTAAAGCGGTCGACTTCGTCAACAGCTAATTGGTATGAGGTTTTGCTTTTACAGCTTTCACTATCGGCATTTACCGCGCAAAAGTCACCGAAAAAGGTGTCCATAGCATTTGTCTTGCGGCGTTTTGGTGCATGTTCTATGGCGTCATCAGCACTATCACCTTTTGTTGAAGTTTCTCCTTCTGCCGATTCAAGTCTTGGAAGTGGGGGTTGCTGTTCTTGTATTTCCTTATTACTGCACAGCTCTTCAACAATTTTCGTCCGAGCATCGTATACTTCTGCAGCTTGAACTGCTGCTCGATGGTGGACTTCTGCTCTCTCGTTCGGAAGACAGAAAACAAGGTGCTTAAATCTAGGGTCTAGAAAACTTGCCATGTTCAGGAGCGATTTAGTATCTGCATGCTGATATCGTTTCAGCCAGTCCTTGCTCATTGCGTCTTTGCAAGCCTTAATTACATTGGAGTCGTTGGGCGTGTGAGCGAAAATGTCCAGTAATTTCTTGGTCATCGGGCCAATAACTGACAAGGTTGGAGTTTTCTCCTCCACCATGGCATCTGCAAAAATAAAACGTGTGAGATGTATTAATTTACAACAGTATAATAACGCAATATTCTGCATTAGCTTGGGTAAAAGTTACCACATCTAGTGAACAGTAAGCGACATGTTTTTATTATGGTGTCTTAACTTACTTTACTCAAGTATATTTCTAGTCCGTAGTTTGGTTATTCTTCTCTTTTCTTTATTTCGTTTTTCTTCTCTACATTTTAACAAAGTTTGCAACTTACAGCCGGTTGCAATTTACCTGTAGCAGTTTTCAGAGGCTGAAGTAAGTCTCGCAGGCAGTGTAGTTCGGCGTAGTCGACTTCGCGAAGCGTAGAAACATCAGTGCGACGAAGTTCTTTTGAAGCCAATGCAGCTAATACAGCCTCTTGTTGTTCAAGAAGGCGATCAATCATTTCAAAAGTAGAGTTCCAGCGTGTCTTAACATCCATTTTGAGTTTATGGGCTGGCAGCTCAAGAAGTGTTTGCTTTTGCTTGAGAACTGATGCAGCAGTATTCGACTGGTGAAAAAAGGCACTGATCTTTCGTACTCTTCCCAACAGTTGGTGAACCTTTTGTACAGCAAGGCCTCGTTGTGCAGCTAGGTTTAGGGTGTGCGCAAAGCACCCGATATGGGGACTTAGCCCCGCGGTTTTTGCAGCTATGTTCATATTTGCCGCATTATCGGTCACCAAAGCACAGTTTTTTTCTTCCAGTCCCCATTCACTTACACAATCTCGCAACACGTGACCTATATTCTCCCCCGAGTGTTGCTCGGACAAAACCCTTGTTTGTAAAGTGTAGCCCCGCATAAACCACTTGTCGTCGATATAGTGGGCAGTGACTGTTATGTAGCCCTCAGTTGCACGGCTACTCCACCCATCAGTAGTCAGTGCCACGCGTATGGCACACTTCAGGTCGTCTTTGACCTCTGACCTTACCATGGTGTAAAGCTTGGGAATTTCAACCTCAGAAATTGTTGATCTTGAGGGCATTACATATCTGGGCTCAAGGGTGTGTATTAAATCACGAAACCCATCATTATCAACGACACTGAATGGGCGCAGATCCTTTATTATATATCTCGTAAGACTCTCAGTTATTTGCTTGCCACGCAATGAGTCTGGTTTAATTTTGCCAAGAAAAACCGAGGGAATGGGACTCGATGCTTGGGTCACTGTTGCCGAAGGTGTCTTTAGCTTTTGAGTCCTACTTTGAGGCTTTTTTGTTTCCCTTTGTTTGTATCGGTCGTCGGCGACTTCTACAGATGGATGCTGACGACTAATATGTTTTCGCATCGTCGATGTGTTTGAGCTTTTATACGGAAATACTGCTTTGCAAATAAGGCACTTGACTTTCTCTTCATGTTTGTTCTTGGATATGTGAAAATGACACCATACACCGCTTTTAAATGAAAAGGGTGCTGGGACGAATTCTGCTTCATTTGTAGACTCGGACATTCTGTTCAATAAAAAAAACATCAACACAAAAATTGTTATTCATCTAATGGGCATATAACAGAGGTGTGGCAAAAAAGGCTAAGTCACAGTTGACAAAACAAAAGCGGTTTCAAACACACACACAAAAAAAAAAAAAAAAAAGGATGATATAACATTATGTTTTGCAAGCCTGATGTACTGCATACTATTTCAATGGTGGTGGGGTAGAGGGTTGGGCGGGGGGGGGGGGGACGCAGTTGCAGATCCGGAGGGAGGGTGGGGGTGGGGGGGGGGCTCAGGGGACAGTCACACATCCATATTTTATCTTCTCCAAATGGCATTGTGAAGTAGGCGATATTAGGGTAAACAGACAAAACACATTCAGATCAGTAAATATGGTGCAGTTCTTTTCAAATTCAAATTTTCTAGAAGTCTGATTGTTGTTGTCGTTAAAATTTCACAGCCTTTTCAGTCTCTTTTTGGATAAAGTCAAGTTCTAACCTGCCATGTGTAAAGCGCCCTTTCCTGAAGTTGTTGTTCTTGTCGATAAAATATAAAGCAGATCGTTACTATAAAGCACTCGTTTACTCCGTTGCAAGACACAAGGTGCTGGTACAAAATGGGAAAAGATTCTTGCCCAAGCAAAATCAAGAATTGTGTCATAACGACCAGACGTAAAAATACGTTTTTTAATTGTTTGGCCCGGCCCGGCCCGAAATCTGGACTGGCCCGGCCCGGCCCGAGGCCAGTGGTCGGGCCGGGCCGGGCCGGGCCACGGAACACACTCCTAGTAGTAATCAATATTACCTAACTGGCTATGAATTTTTAGTTATCGGCGGTATATTTTTTTTTGGCGAAAAACCAAAGAAATTTCAGTAAAATCTTGCGAACTCCAGGAAAATAGTCTCATCGCCTTGTAATTTTAAATAGCAGTACCACACATTACTAGCTAAGTGGTTGTTACTTTTTAACCCAGCCGACTTTATCACTATAGATGACTTGAATGTATGTGCGTATGTTAAACTTTTTCTTTAAAATGCTACTCCTCCTACAGTTTTCCCTCCAATCGTTTTGATATTACGTAGGAATGTTCCCTGGGTAGTCCCCCACCTGGCTATTACTTTTGTGACGATTGACGGAAAACTAACAAAATGGCGGCACTTTTTGTGCTCGTTTTGACCCATTTTTAAAATGCTACTCCTACAGTTTACACCAATCGTTTAGATGTTACGCAGGGTTGTTCCCCAGGGGTTCGCCTACTGGGCTATTATATTTTTTTGGCGGTTAGCGAAAAACTGCCGAAATGGCTTAACTTTGAAATTTGGCAAAAACTGGAATAAATGGTGGTAATTAAATGAATTTTCAAACCATTCATTTCTCTCAGTCTTTTTCAAATTTAAGGCGAAAGTTTCGTAGGTGCTTCTCCAACTGGACTTTGCTCTTTTTCGCAAATGACAAAAAATGCCGAAATGGTGGAATTTTAAATTTTTTTGTAAAATTGTGTAAATGTCGGTAAATGCGTGAGTCGTCAAAACCCAACCTCTCCAACATCCCTTTTCGGTTAGCTTCCAAATTCGAATTAAATGCATTTTACATGCTTCATGTTTTGTCCTAAAGGTATACGTTTTAGAGTTTTTCTCTCTTTCCTTGTTTGGTAACTCGGCTGGGTCATGTCCTTGGATATGCTTGTTTAGGAATTCGCCAAAACTTGGCAAAACATATTGGCCAAAAACGAATTTTCTGTAAAACTTATCTCTTACGGTTTTCATGGAAACATTCTACAATTTTGGTGGGAGGTAGGGTGCATTGGTGTCCACCTATCTATGAGTTGTTTTACGGATTCACCAAAAATTGGCAGAAATATTAGAAACAAAACGTAATTGTTTTTTTTTTCTTTTTTTTGTTAAACCTTAACTAACTAGAAAATAGTATTAATGTCTTGAAATTGTAAGTAACGGTAGCAAGCATTACTATCTACTGTAACGTTTTTTGGTGATTGGCCAAAAATTCCCAAAAATTTCCAAAAACAAAAAAAAAAGAAAAAAGAATTCCATAAAATCTTGAAGAACTCCATAAAAATAGTCTGACTGTCCTTAAATTTCAAATAAAGGCAGCAAGCCTAACTACCAAGCTGGCTGTTACAATATTTTGTGATGGGCCAAAAACGAAAAAGATTCCAGTAAAATCTTATCTCCAGGAAAATAGTTTTACTCTCTTTAAATTTTAAGGAAAGGTAGCAGGCAGTATTACCTTACTGGCTATTACTTTTTTGTGATTGAGCAAGAAATCGGCGAACATTTTGCCGAACAACTAAAAACAAATCTCAGTAAAATCTTTACGAAATCCGGGAAAATAGTCTCGTTGCATTGTAATTTTAGCCAACGCAGAAAACTACTACCCGAGGGTAGCGATATCAATGCGCATTGCGCACTTGCGAAGCCGCTCCTATAGGCGTTCGGAGGACCCCGGGGCTGCGTTACCCCCAAACAGAGCACTGGCTCTGATGACTACGGCTTAGAACTCTAAGTTTGCTTTTTACTCCTCGTTTCTTCACGGTTCAGTCACAAACAGGCTGGCCGTATTTTGTGAGGAGACCAAATGATGAAGCCCAGAAATCAATATAAGTAAACCGACCCTGGACAGACATGATTCCGGCTTGAAAACAAATTACTTTCGCTCCACTACCTTCACGGGTCAGTCACAACAGGCGGGCCGTGTCTTATATGGAGCAAAATTGGAAGACTGGCCATTGCTGTCTTCCAATTTTAGATAATGATAGCCATCATTGGTACTTACCTGGCTATCACTGTTTTTCGTAATTTGGAAAAATTGGAGGAAAACCAATTTCTTACTAAAATCTTAACTAACGCCATTTATGTGCTGCAATTCACGGCATATAGGACGCGACCTATATGGCGATTTTTCGTTCATAATGGCCTTCCGCGTCCTATATGCTGTGGCGTCCTATATGCCGTTTTACTTTTTTGAGCAAGGGCGGCCTAATTTTTTATATAGAACCACACGTTAATTTAATCCCCGGCACACATATACGACAATGGTTAAAATAACAAAGGAGTTGCTAACAGCCACCGGCGTATATGTTGCCGGGGTTGCTTTTATTTGTGAAAGGGGTAAAGCTATAGATAATGCAGGACAGAGCATAGTAAACTATAGACAGTGCGGGACAGAGCATAGTCTTAATCTCCAGAACGTACACAATCATAGTTATAGTATAAGGTTCACAAGGTGAACTAAATTTTCTCTAAATTGAGGTGCGTCCTGTCGCCGTGGCGTCCTATATGCCGTTTTACTTTCAATAATGGCGATTTTGCCCCCCCCCCCCCCCTGCGTCCCCCTTGCGAAATACGGTAATCTTACCTTGATATTTTGAATTATCAAAGCAGATATTCAAACCTACTATTGTTTTTCTCACTGTTTTCTTTGGAATTTGCCAAATATTGCCCGAAATATTTGCGAAAAGTCAATTTTTTAAAGAAACATATTAAATAACACCAGGAAAATAACCTCATTGTCTTGTAATTTTATGTAATAGTGGCACACATTACTAACTACCTGGCCGTTTGTTATGGCAATTCACCAAAAATTGGCAGAAATATTGGTCAAAACGCAATTAAACGCATATCCTACTGTGGTTTTAGTGGAAACGTGCACATAAGTGTCCACCTGGCATTTTTTTGGGCGAAGTATTGGCGATAAAACTTTTTTTTTTTGGGTAACATCCTAACCAACTGCAGAAAAAAGCCTTACTGTCTTGAAACTTTGCGTATAAGAAGCAGGAATTAGTGCATACCTGTCCATTACTTTTTTGTTGATTGCCAAGAAATTGGTGGCAGTTTTGACAAAAATGAAACTCACACCACAGAAATGGCCGTACTGTCAAAGACTATAAACTAGTAAACAGTCTTTTTTACTGTGTTGAAATTTTGCTTAAAGATAGTGGTCATTGGTACTTGCCTGGTTATTGTTTTTGCTTTAATCGAAAAAAATGATGGGAATATTGGTGAAAAACCAATTCTTACTAAAATCATTACTAGCGCTAGGAATATAATGTCAGGAGCGGAAATTAGTACATATGTGGTTTTTTGGTGATTCGTCAAAAACATTATTGAAAACGCAGTTGGTCCTAGGTGTTTTGTCTTGATTTCTTGAAATTGTGATCAAAGGTAGCACGCTTTGGTACCCACCTGACTATTATGTTTATTCATGATTCGCCTAAAATTGGTGGAAATATTAGCCAAAAACAATTTTACATGACAACGTATCTCCTCCTACGATTTAAATGGAAACGCTGTAGAATTTAGATGGAAGGTAGTGGTATACATGTCTACCTGGCGATTCCAAAAAAAAAAAAAAAAATTGACCGAAACACGCGGCTATTACTTTTTTTTTTTTTTTTTTTTTTTTTTTGTTATTTCGCCAAAAATTGGCGGATATATTAACGATAAACCGTTTTTATATTAAAATCTTGATTGACGCCAGCTTTACTGTCTTGATATTTTGGTTACAGGTCATACTTATATGTCATAATCTTGACGGTAGCATTCGTGGGCTGGAGCATTGTCCATGGACAATCTTGTTTTTGGTTTCATTCAATTTATTTAAAATGATAAAATGTAATAATTTAAGATAATTGCTGCGCTACGCGCCTGCAACGGTTCTACAATCTCTTCAATTGTAAAGGATAGGAAAATAGGTTTTTCATTTATTTTATTCACTTAAAGTTTAGTTTCAATTAGTTTTACAGTATTTAACTATTTTATGCCTTCGTTTACTTTAAAACGTTTAAGATATGCTTGTTAGTCCCCCGCCGGGGGACTATAGTTTTCGGGTCTGTCTGTCCGTCTGTCGACACCTTTTTTGTTAACACACTCAAGCCTACATTTTTCGACCGATTTTTAAGATATTCCGTATATGGGTAGTACTGGAACGAACAAGGATCGGTATTGTAAATGAGCCATGTCGGCCCAAGGACATTGGCCAAGCTGAACGTCAGAAATTTTCACAACCTTACATACTGGAATGAATTTGTTAACGCACTCAGGCCTACATTTCTACACCGATTGACAAGATGTCTTAACTATAAGTAGTATTGCAACCAAAAGTGTTGGTATTGTAAAGGAGCCATGTCGGGCGAAGGACATTGGCCCAGCTGAACTTCACAATTTTCGCAATCCTTACTCATTTGAATGAGTTTGTTAACACACTCACGCATACATTTTTGGATCGATTGTTGAAATCTTTTACATGTAGGAAATATTGGAGCCAACAAAGGTCGGTATTGTAAATGAGCCCCATCGGCCCAAGGACATTGACCCAGCTGAACTTCAGAAATTTTCTCGGTCCTTACATACGGGAATTAGTTTGTTAACACACTCAAGCCTACATTTCTGCATCGATTTATAAGATATCTTAACGATAAGTAGTAGTGGAACAAACAAGGGTTGGTATTGTATATGAGCCATGTCGGGCCAAGGACATTAGCCCAGCTGAACTTCAGAAATTTCACAACCCTTACATACTGGAATGGGTTTGTTAACACACTCAAGCCTACATTTTTTGATCGATTGGCAAAATGTTATACACATAGGTAGTATGGGTGGTAACCAGAATTGGTATTGTAAATGAGCCAGGTCGGCCCAAGGACATTGGCCCAGCTGGAATTTTAAAATTCAAGAATATGATACGAATTGCTTAAGGGTTGTAGTCCAACCTAATAAAATCAAATACGAGGATTGTACGCCGGCGGGGGACTTGTGTTTTATTTTTTTATTGGCTTTTTATGCAGTTAAACAAAATAAAAAATAAATTTTGCCGTTCTTTTTTAGTCTTTTTTAAGGCGTTCTTTTTTTTAATGTTTAATTTTTTTTTAATGGGTCTTTTTTTCATACTTTTGCGTTGTTTATTTTTTTTCACCCGCCGGCAACCCTGGTGCAAGCATTTTGAAAGTTCCTTACCAAAGAATCATAAATGCCCCCGATTTGGCCAATTTCTGGCGGATTGACAAAAAAGTAAATATTCAACAGAGAACAATCTGGGGAAACCTAGTAAATCAAGTATCAGTATCCAAAAGAGGTATTCGTATTTAAGAACCGGTTATTGAGAATTCGTACAAAATTGGAAAGAAATCCGACCACAATTGCGGAGAAGAAGCATTTAAGAAAATTGGCTACTAAATTTGTTTTGATTGCCCCCCCCCCTTCAGCCCCCACATTTAGCCAATTTTTGGGGATCCCGGATGGTCAAAAAGTAACATTAAGACTGAACCGCCTAGTGAACATTCATGTGAAATTTGAAAGCAATCATTGTGGGATTGTGGGAGAAAAAAAGCATTTTATAAACTGGCAGCCAACAAATTATAAATGCCAGCATCTAGCCAATTTTTGGTTTATCGTTAAATAAAAAAAATCAAGAGAGGACAGCCTAGTGAACATTTATAGGTTAAATTTTAAGGTAATCCGATCAAAGTGTGGAAGAATAAAATCTTTGAAAAACGGCTACCGAAAAAATTTTAAAATGCCCCCTAATTGGCCAGTTTTTGTAGATCACCAAAAAATTTCAAGAGATGCCCTCACTTGGCCAATTTTTGGTAAAGATTCGTACAAAATTTGAAGACAATCCGATCAAAATTGTGAACATAAAAGCATTTTGAAAATTGGCTACCAAAAAATTGTAAATGCCGGCTGTTTGGCGGATCGTCAAAAAAGTAAGTTTTAAAGAGAGAACTGTTTAGGAAACGATCGTGCAAAATTGAAGGAAATCCTATCCAAACTGTGGGAGAAGAAGCATTTTAAAAATTGGCGATCCCCCTACTTTTGGGGGGGGGGGCGGATCGCTAGAAAAATGTAATTTTTCAAGAGAGAACTGCCTAGGGAACAATCATGCTAAATTGGAAGGAAATCTGATGAAAATTATGGGAAGAAGAAGCATTTTGGAAATTGGCTACCAAAAAACTTAGAAATGTCTCCCATTTCACCAGTTTTAGGCCGATCGCCAGAAGAAGTAACTTTTCAAGAGAGAATTATCTGGGAAATAGTCCTTCGAAATTGGTAGGGAATCCGTTCAAAATTGTGGAAAAGAAGCATTTTGAAAATTGTCTACCAATAAATTAAAAAATGCGCCCCATGCATTAACACACTCAAGCCTACATTTTTCGACCGATTTTTAAGATATTCCGTATATGGGTAGTACTGGAACGAACAAGGATCGGTATTGTAAATGAGCCATGTCGGCCCAAGGACATTGGCCAAGCTGAACTTCAGAAATTTTCACAACCCTTACATACTGGAATGAATTTGTTAACGCACTCAGGCCTACATTTCTACACCGATTGACAAGATGTCTTAACTATAAGTAGTATTGCAACCAAAAGTGTTGGTATTGTAAAGGAGCCATGTCGGGCGAAGGACATTGGCCCAGCTGAACTTCACAATTTTCGCAATCCTTACTCATTTGAATGAGTTTGTTAACACACTCAAGCCTACATTTTTGGATCGATTGTTGAAATCTTTTACATATAGGAAATATTGGAGCCAACAAAGGTCGGTATTGTAAATGTGCCCCATCGGCCCAAGGACATTGACCCAGCTGAACTTCAGAAATTTTCTCGGTCCTTACATACGGGAATTAGTTTGTTAACACACTCAAGCCTACATTTCTGCATCGATTTATAAGATATCTTAACGATAAGTAGTAGTGGAACAAACAAGGGTTGGTATTGTATATGAGCCATGTCGGGCCAAGGACATTAGCCCAGCTGAACTTCAGAAATTTCACAACCCTTACATACTGGAATGGGTTTGTTAACACACTCAAGCCTACATTTTTTGATCGATTGGCAAAATGTTATACACATAGGTAGTATGGGTGGTAACCAGAATTGGTATTGTAAATGAGCCAGGTCGGCCCAAGGACATTGGCCCAGCTGGAATTTTAAAATTCAAGAATATGATACGAATTGCTTAAGGGTTGTAGTCCAACCTAATAAAATCAAATACGAGGATTGTACGCCGGCGGGGGACTTGTGTTTTATTTTTTTATTGGCTTTTTATGCAGTTAAACAAAATAAAAAATAAATTTTGCCGTTCTTTTTTAGTCTTTTTTAAGGCGTTCTTTTTTTTAATGTTTAATTTTTTTTAATTGGGTCTTTTTTTCATACTTTTGCGTTGTTTATTTTTTTTCACCCGCCGGCAACCCTGGTGCAAGCATTTTGAAAGTTCCTTACCAAAGAATCATAAATGCCCCCGATTTGGCCAATTTCTGGCGGATTGACAAAAAAGTAAATATTCAACAGAGAACAATCTGGGGAAACCTAGTAAATCAAGTATCAGTATCCAAAAGAGGTATTCGTATTTAAGAACCGGTTATTGAGAATTCGTACAAAATTGGAAAGAAATCCGACCACAATTGCGGAGAAGAAGCATTTAGAAAATTGGCTACTAAATTTGTTTTGATTGCCCCCCCCCCCCCCCCTTCAGCCCCCACATTTAGCCAATTTTTGGGGATCCCGGATGGTCAAAAAGTAACATTAAGACTGAACCGCCTAGTGAACATTCATGTGAAATTTGAAAGCAATCATTGTGGGATTGTGGGAGAAAAAAAGCATTTTATAAACTGGCAGCCAACAAATTATAAATGCCAGCATCTAGCCAATTTTTGGTTTATCGTTAAATAAAAAAAATCAAGAGAGGACAGCCTAGTGAACATTTATAGGTTAAATTTTAAGGTAATCCGATCAAAGTGTGGAAGAATAAAATCTTTGAAAAACGGCTACCGAAAAAATTTTAAAATGCCCCCTAATTGGCCAGTTTTTGTAGATCACCAAAAATTTCAAGAGATGCCCTCACTTGGCCAATTTTTGGTAAAGATTCGTACAAAATTTGAAGACAATCCGATCAAAATTGTGAACATAAGAGCATTTTGAAAATTGGCTACCAAAAAATTGTAAATCCCGGCTGTTTGGCGGATCGTCAAAAAAGTAAGTTTTAAAGAGAGAACTGTTTAGGAAACGATCGTGCAAAATTGAAGGAAATCCTATCCAAACTGGGAGAAGAAGCATTTTAAAAATTGGCGATCCCCCTACTTTTGGGGGGGGGGCGGATCGCTAGAAAAATGTAATTTTTCAAGAGAGAACTGCCTAGGGAACAATCATGCTAAATTGGAAGGAAATCTGATGAAAATTATGGGAAGAAGAAGCATTTTGGAAATTGGCTACCAAAAAACTTAGAAATGTCTCCCATTTCACCAGTTTTAGGCCGATCGCCAGAAGAAGTAACTTTTCAAGAGAGAATTATCTGGGGAATAGTCCTTCGAAATTGGTAGGGAATCCGTTCAAAATTGTGGAAAAGAAGCATTTTGAAAATTGTCTACCAATAAATTAAAAAATGCGCCCCATGCATTAACACACTCAAGCCTACATTTTTCGACCGATTTTTAAGATATTCCGTATATGGGTAGTACTGGAACGAACAAGGATCGGTATTGTAAATGAGCCATGTCGGCCCAAGGACATTGGCCAAGCTGAACTTCAGAAATTTTCACAACCCTTACATACTGGAATGAATTTGTTAACGCACTCAGGCCTACATTTCTACACCGATTGACAAGATGTCTTAACTATAAGTAGTATTGCAACCAAAAGTGTTGGTATTGTAAAGGAGCCATGTCGGGCGAAGGACATTGGCCCAGCTGAACTTCACAATTTTCGCAATCCTTACTCATTTGAATGAGTTTGTTAACACACTCAAGCCTACATTTTTGGATCGATTGTTGAAATCTTTTACATATAGGAAATATTGGAGCCAACAAAGGTCGGTATTGTAAATGAGCCCCATCGGCCCAAGGACATTGACCCAGCTGAACTTCAGAAATTTTCTCGGTCCTTACATACGGGAATTAGTTTGTTAACACACTCAAGCCTACATTTCTGCATCGATTTATAAGATATCTTAACGATAAGTAGTAGTGGAACCAACAAGGGTTGGTATTGTATATGAGCCATGTCGGGCCAAGGACATTAGCCCAGCTGAACTTCAGAAATTTCACAACCCTTACACACTGGAATGGGTTTGTTAGCACACTCAAGCCTACATTTTTTGATCGATTGGCAAAATGTTATACACATAGGTAGTATGGGTGGTAACCAGAATTGGTATTGTAAATGAGCCAGGTCGGCCCAAGGACATTGGCCCAGCTGGAATTTTAAAATTCAAGAATATGATACGAATTGCTTAAGGGTTGTAGTCCAACCTAATAAAATCAAATACGAGGATTGTACGCCGGCGGGGGACTTGTGTTTTATTTTTTTATTGGCTTTTTATGCAGTTAAACTAAATAAAAAATAAATTTTGCCGTTCGTTTTTAGTCTTTTTTAAGGCGTTCTTTTTTTTTTTTAATGTTTAATTTTTTTTAATTGGGTCTTTTTTTCATACTTTTGCGTTGTTTATTTTTTTTCACCCGCCGGCAACCCTGGTGCAAGCATTTTGAAAGTTCCTTACCAAAGAATCATAAATGCCCCCGATTTGGCCAATTTCTGGCGGATTGACAAAAAAGTAAATATTCAACAGAGAACAATCTGGGGAAACCTAGTAAATCAACTATCAGTATCCAAAAGAGGTAGTCGTATTTAAGAACCGGTTATTGAGAATTCGTACAAAATTGGAAAGAAATCCGACCACAATTGCGGAGAAGAAGCATTTAGAAAATTGGCTACTAAATTTGTTTTGATTGCCCCCCCCCCCCCCTCAGCCCCCACATTTAGCCAATTTTTGGGGATCCCGGATGGTCAAAAAGTAACATTAAGACTGAACCGCCTAGTGAACATTCATGTGAAATTTGAAAGCAATCATTGTGGGATTGTGGGAGAAAAAAGCATTTTATAAACTGGCAGCCAACAAATTATAAATACCAGAATCTAGCCAATTTTTGGTTTATCGTTAAATAAAAAAAAATCAAGAGAGGACAGCCTAGTGAACATTTATAGGTTAAATTTTAAGGTAATCCGATCAAAGTGTGGAAGAATAAAATCTTTGAAAAACGGCTACCGAAAAAATTTTAAAATGCCCCCTAATTGGCCAGTTTTTGTAGATCAGCAAAAAATTTCAAGAGATGCCCTCACTTGGCCAATTTTTGGTAAAGATTCGTACAAAATTTGAAGACAATCCGATCAAAAATTGTGAACATAAAAGCATTTTGAAAATTGGCTACCAAAAAATTGTAAATGCCGGCTGTTTGGCGGATCGTCAAAAAAGTAAGTTTTAAAGAGAGAACTGTTTAGGAAATAATCGTGCAAAATTGAAGGAAATTCTATCCAATCTGTGGGAGAAGGAGCATTTTGAAAATTAGCTACCAAAATATTTTGGGGGGATCGCCAGAAAAATGTAATTTTTCAAGAGAGAACTGCCTGGGGAACAATCATGCTAAATTGGAAGGAAATCTGATGAAAATTATGGGAAGAAGAAGCATTTTGGAAATTGGCTACCAAAAAATTATAAATGTCTCCCATTTCACCAGTTTTAGGCCGATCGCCAGAAGAAGTAACTTTTCAAGAGAGAATTATCTGGGGAATAGTCCTTCGAAATTGGTAGGGAATCCGATCAAAACTGTGGAAAGGAAGAAATTTGAAAATTGTCTACCAATAAATGCTCCCCACGTGGCAAATTTTGGGTGGGGCCGCCAAAAAGAGTTATTTTTCAAGAGAGGCCTATGTAGAGAATGTTTGTACAAAATTTATAGAAAATCTGATCAGAATTGTGAGAAATTTTTCAAGAGAGGTCTGCCTAAAGAACATTCGTACATAATTTGGAAGAAATCTGATCAAAACTGAAGAAAAAGTATTTTAAGTAAAAGTTCACACACGTACGCACACACATACAGACGACGAATACCCCTCCACAGATGTGATAAGACCAGCCTATCGGCTCGTCTAAAAACAGAATATATGCGATCGACCGCGTGCGTCGGTCGGTCGGTCGGTCTGTCGCTCTGCCATCAAGAGTTTGTTAACACGATAACTTAAAAACTGCTGCAAGGATTTATATGATACTTGGTATGTAGCTTCTATGGGAACAAACACAGATCAGTATAGTAAATGGGCCAGGTTCATCAAAAGGAAAATGGACCAGCTGGACTTATAAAATTTCAACTCTTGATTGACTATTGTTAACACGATATCTCAAGAAGAACTGCAAGGATTTAAATGAAACTTAGTGTGTAGGTTCTGTGGGCACTAACAAGAATCGGTATTGTAAATGGGTTACGTTGGCCCAAGGATAATGAACCAAATGGACTTTGAAATTTACCAAATCCTGGAAAATTATTTAGCATCAGAATGAGTTTGTTAACACGATATCTCAAGAGCAACTGCGGGGATTTTAATGAAACTTGGTGTGCAGCTTCTATGAGAACAAACACAGATCGCTATTGCAAATGGGCTAGGTTCGTACAAGGAAAATGCACCAACTGGACTTGAAAAATTTAGCTCTTGATTGACTACTGATGGCCGTGTTTAACTGATGGGGGGCCTGTGGGGAATAGGTGGGCTATGCACACTGTTCTAGTTTAAAAATCTAGTAACACACCCTTGAATTGTACTTGAAGTCCAGCAGTGACCTCATAAAGTCATGAGAAGTCACCAAAATCTGTCATCCAGTAGACCATCAATTAATGCACCCACATTTCATCTCAATCAGTTCAGATACTTTCTTATACATTCGACGGTGTGAAAAGAAAGCATTCAAAAATCCAGCAGCGACCTTAAGAGGTTATGAGAGGACGCCAAAACCTAATAAATCCCAGAGGTTACCCATATAAACACTCACAGAGATCGATCTTGATCACGCTTTGGTGGAATCGTCACAAGATGCGCTCCCAAACGTTCGATAGTGCTGAAAGTAGAATCTCCAGTGATGATGCGATAAACCATCCTTATGAACACGGGTAAGGGTTAGCTCGGTGGTTAGAGCGTTGGTCTGGTAATACCAAGGTCCCGGGTTCAATTCCAGCTCGGGTGATAAGAAAGGGATTGACATATTTGCTCCAGCTGCCTCAGCTAAGCGAATGCAGTGGGTTAGATCACATATCACGGAATTCAAAATTAACTCCGACTGAAGCTTTCGGCCGTACCTTAAAAAAACACCCAAATCCCATTTCATTAAAATGCGTTTACAGGCTTGAGCAAAATGATGTTCAAAAGGACAGCGTGACGTCACAGACGGACAGATCGGTAGATAAAAAGCACTATGCACGTCCTAACCCAGTCAGATCATAGTAGAAAACTATGCAGTTTCTACCAAATTACCTATGAAAAGCACAGCGAAAAAATCAGAGACGCGGGAAACTTTCGGTTCCGTTATACAGCAGTAAAAGGTGTTGGCAATCAATAAACGTAACAAAAAAAATGCGGAAAAATAAAAGACCAACTGTTAAGTAAATAAATCAAGAAACCAATAAAAAAACGTCTCTAAATTTTTAGATGACCCACCGGGCATCTGGATTGACGTTGAAATGGCCTGAGCCAAGTTGAGATGGCCTTGGACCATCGCTCATTTCGCACACTGGGATATCCAGGGATATTCAAGGGGTGTTTTTGTTACTTTTAAACCATAAGCAACATGTCACATTGCTTTGCATGTGTGCGGTTCTTTCAGGTAGCGCTGTTGTGCTGCCAGATTCTGAAGAAAGACATGGGGATAACGAGCTGCAAAACCTGTTACAACGTGCAACCAAAAACTGCACGTCATCGCATGACCAGGATCCAAGCAGCTGTCTGGTGTCACGTGATCAAGGATCAAGCAGCTGTCTGGTGTCACGTGATCCAGGGCTAAACCGCTGTCTGGCGTCAGGTGGTCAGTCGCGCGGCAGCTGTGCCGCGCGTCGTGAACCAGCTGCTAGCCGGGCTCCTTTGCAAACTCTGAGCCAGAACGAGATTGAGCAGAACTGTCAGGAAAGAGCCAGTAATGCCCGGTGAGTTATGCCACAAAAGAATTGTTGAATAATATTCAAGGTACATGATGACGGGGCCGCGATGGTCCTGAAAGTCATAAACGGGACTGTGGTGGCCCTAAAAGTCATACAATGGGACAACAGTGGTCCTAAAAGTCATAAACGGGACTGTGATGGTCCTGAAAGTCATAAACGGGACCCTGGTGGCCTGAAGAGTCATACAACGGAACCGCAGTGGTTCTTAAAGTCAGAAAGAGTTTTCAGAGTTAAAATATTGGGTTCAAGTTAACAGGGATGGGAGTTCTGGGTGATGAGTGTAAGGGAGAGTGAAAAAACTTGAAATAATTAAATAAAAATACGTGCGTTTTTAAAGCGAAAGGCATAATACTTGACCTTTTTTCCTTTTTTAACTTCTTCGCTTGATATGGTCCCTGTATGGCCATCTTAATTTGTAGACCAGAATTTATTTTGCAGATATTTTTGAACTTTAGAACGCTATCTGAATTCTTAAATTTCGCCCAGGGTGTGATCATTATTGGGGTTTTAGTTTTAAAGTAGAAGTTGAGTTTTAGTATGAAATTCTGAGTAAAAGTTTATAACATGATAATTTCGCAGGAATTCCGCCGTAATAAAGGCTTTCACTACTCCTGGAAAAGACCTTGGCTCAGCAATGAGAGGCACCCCAGGACAGGCGTTTGCCGAGGTATATGGATTGAAAAACAAACTTACTAATAAGACATACGTAAAAGGAATATGTCAGTTAATTAGCCCAATTTTCCTGAACTGACAGGATGAAAAAATAATTTTTTTTTGCTCATTTTCGGTTAGATCTTTAAAATTCAGAGTCAATCAAAGATGAAATCAGGTGACTGGTTTTAAAAATATGCTCGAGTAGATAGCAGACTTTTGTTCAGATTAGTCGTTATAGATAAGTTTAGTTAAAAAATGAAAATGGAGTTTCAGCAAATGGAAGGTCAAAGGAAGACGTCCAAGGACAATGCTGCTTGTTTGTCTTAAAGGGGGGAGTGTGGTTTCTTGCAGAGTCCAGATGTCGACCTTGTAGCAAAATTTCTCCTTCGTGGCCTTGACGTGCGCTTGCATTTTCCCAGTAGGGGTAACTTTAAATTTTATTTATTTCATTTCTTATTTATTTAGTTAATTATTTGTTAATTATTTTTCATTATGTATTATTAATTATTTTTATTATTATTGTTATTATTATAATAATTTATAATCATTATATATATTTTATTATTATGATTATTGTTATTTTATTTTTTTTTCATAGCAGTTGGCGGTCATCGAAATCCCTCGAGGTCGAAATTCGATATCTGGTTTTAAGCAGTGCGAAGTGCCCTTCCTAAATCATATCTAACCTTTAATTTTTCTTCTTACAGAACTTCTAGAAGAAACAAAGAAGAAAGTGAGAAAGAAATTGGAAGGAAGGTAAACATGTTTGGTTCTCATTAATCGCAGTAATTATTGTCGTCTTCGAGCGGAACCTATTGAACCTGTAAAACCTGTTTAACCTTTTATTTCAAAATGGACCTACTTTTTTGCGAAAATGACCTTTTAAGCCTATTAAAACCTATTTTTTTAAAAACTGCTGTTTTTTTTTAATATATATATATATATTTTTGCAATATTATCCACTTCTTACACAAAATATTACCAAAAAACTCGCATTTTAGGTTACTTTCACAGAATAACGATGGTTAAAGTATATTAGTGAACAGAGTATATCTAAATTTATGATTCTTATTTGATGGTTTTATTAAAATAAGTTTAAAAATCCTTAAACATATTGAAACTTATTTTAGAATGTCAAACCATATAAAAAGTTATTTTTTGGGCGCCCCAACAACCTATTAAAACCTTTTTTTTTCTTGACGTCAAAAAAACTATAAAAACCTATTTTTTTAACTAAGGACCTATTAAAATAACCTATTTTTTCCTGAGGAGCGCCGGAAGGCCCGTTGTTGTCAGACTCCATATTTTTATAAATCAGTTTCCGGGATACACTTAAAGACACCTCGTTTTGCTCTAATTTTAAAGGGAAACCTTTCACAAGCCTCCAAAACGTTGGAGAATTCATTACACAATGTACAGTGGAAACCAGTAAATAACCAAGCCTTTTTACTAAGAAAGACGTGTTTACTCGGTTCATGTGATTGGTCGACATATTGTAAACGTGAAAAGAACAAGGGATGGTCAATAGTATGTAATTAAATGTATTTTAATTCATGATTAAAAAGTGAAAAAAAAAAACATTTACATTATGCAGGTTGCCAGAGCCAACAACAGATCAACCAGTCTCTGCCGACCATGACCAACCACAACCGACGACCACGCCTACAACCAAACTTCGCCTGCCACCACAACCACCACCACCAGCCCAGGACAGGGTGCAAAAAGGCAACCAGGTGACACATTTCCCACCCCCGGTGTCTGCCACACCACCAACCCCCTTCCCTCCACCCTCCCCCAATCCTCTACGCTAAATCCCGTGTACTGTACATTGTATTTCGAAAAAAAAAAACACTGCATTTCAAGCACCGAGGGTGTACAAAGAAAAATGGTGGTGGAATAAAAGCCATTGTTGATACTTGGGTATTGCCGAAGCAGTACTTCCATTGGTATTGTATTATCCAAAAAAAAAAATATTTACAAGAATGGTAGTAATTTTTAGCCGCCAACCGGGGCTTTATCTCCGAAGAAGGACAATAGATGTGGGCGTTGTCTGTCCGTCCGTCCGTCCATTGCTGTCTGTTACACACACCGGCTTGACGGTCAGTTTCTTATGATGTTTGGCATACAGATAACCTGCCATAGTGGGTAGGTGCAAGTTATTTTTATTTTGACCTTTGATCGAAATTCAGGGTCACAATTTCCCTCATCTTAGATTCCGATTGGTGGCTTTGCTGCTTACGATGAGTTGTAACTTTGTGTTACGCTATCACAACGAAAACTAAACCGTGCAATTTTCGTGTTTTGAAGCCGTCACAAACGCGATTGTCGTCAGGAGCTGTGATTTCCCGCTCTGAGCATAGAGACCAGATCCATCAAGAGCTGAATAGAAATCAAGGTGAGTTGTGTTGTCCAATAAATTCAAAAAAAAAATTGTTGATAAATACTAATAATTGTGATCTACTTATTTTTATCGAGTATTTTTGCTTTCTCTGTAATCATATTTGTGTTGCGTTCAGTTTGTTTGATTTTATGACTACAGTTAAAAGCTTCTTCTAAGGTCGTTTTCGTTTTGAGGTGCCTTCTAAGTGAGGATATCCACGTGCCGCCTAGGCTGGGAATTTGTGTTCCAGACAACACACACTTCTAGTTTCTGTTTCAGGGTCGCCCGCTAAGGCTAACAGCCCAGGCGATATCCACGTGCCGTCTAGGCTGGGTATTTGTGTTCCAGACAACACATACTTCTAGTTTCTGTTTCAGGGTCGCCCGCTAAGGCTAACAGCCCGGGCAATATCCACGTGCCGTCTAGGCTGGGTATTTGTGTTCCAGACAACACATACTTCTAGTTTCTGTTTCAGGGTCGCCCGCTAAGGCTAACAGCCCGGGCAATATCCACGTGCCGTCTAGGCTGGGTATTTGTGTTCGAGACAACACACACTTCTAGTTTCTATTTCAGGGTCGCCCGCTAAGGCTAACAGTCGGGAGGCGAGGCCCGGGCGATATTCCATTGATGGGGAGACCTCTACATATCTGACTGATCCTGCGGTATGTCTGACGTCACAGTACCGGAGCTTGTGGGAAGGGGGTGGGTTGGGCGGGGGGGGGGGGCAGGTGGAATAATTTTTTTTAATTATTAACAAACTTTTTTCACTTATTCTTCGTGCAGAAAACTTTTTTTCTGCTTTTGCTTGATAAACAAATTACACGAGCATTTCTTAGTAATTCTTAGTGTATGCTTCGATTATATGTTTCGAATGTTCTGTTTTCAGACTCTCGCAGAAGTCAGTGAGGATTCTTCCATAAGAAAAACAATTGAAAACACCGATGTATCCATGACCCACCACCAGCCTGGATACGCCCTGCCCCACAGGCGACTAAACCCTTTCCCTTGTGACGTAGCCATCCCTCTCTGTAACGAGAGTTACGCGGCTCACACACTGGGGCCTAGCGGTTCCTTGGTGAATGCGCCCCTCCATGGAGCGTGTTTGGACACCATACCTACACAGGCCTTCCACTCGCATGAGCAGGTGACCGATGTGTTATTTCTGCTGGGCTTCGGTGACTTGAGTCAGAGCTTTGAGCGGTTTATGAGTAGAAAGTGAAAGCTATCTTATGACCTATCTTATGACGTCATTCAGGGTCATTTTAGGTCATCGGTGGCCTTTCAGTGATATCCTTTAATACTGTTTTGTGTCAGTTTTTATTGTAAGTATCGGCATTGTGTGTGAATAAGTTGATATTCATTTGTCTGGTTGTCAGAACATCCCTGTGTCACAGACATATCTCCAGGTAAATCATTTTTTTTCATCTACAATGTGTTTATTTTAGGCTTGTTTTGAGGTCACAGAGAAAGCTATGGCAAAACAAAACAGAAATATCAACGAGATGTCACTCTTCGCCTATCAGCCTAGCTACGGCCCGCCCAATCAGCGGCGAAGCACCTTCCCTCCTCAAGTGCCCATCCCCCACCATAGTGCTAATTACGGGCCTCACACACTGGTACATAGTGGCCCAGTGGTCAGCGAACCATTCCCCGGGCCCTGTGTCAGCGTCCAGCCGCGAATTGTCCTGCCCCCGACAGACGAGCCGAAACGAAAGGTGATGGCGTGCTTTTTTTTTCATTTATTTAGATTTAGCGCAGCAGGCTTCTGGATGCCAGGGGTGGTTTTATGTTGCCATCGTATTGACGTTATATTTGCTTTTTTAGCCCCAGCTTCTTATAGAAGCCTAGGTTTTTAGCCTGAATGTCTTGAGATTTTGACTGATAGTAGCGGACATAGGTACCTACCTGGCTAGTACTTTTTTGGCGGTTCGCCAAAAATTGAATGAAAATTGGCCAAAAACCAAATTTTTTTAAAACGTATCTCTTCTTAGGGTTGTGGTGGAAACGTTCTACAATTATAATGGAAGGTGGGGTGCGATTCGCAAGAAATTGGCAAAAAAAGAAAAAAAACAATGTTTTTCCTCCAGGAAAATAGTCTTACTGTCTTGAAATTTTAAGTGAGAGTAGCAAGCGTTCTTATCTATCTGGCTATTACTGTTTTTGGTGATTTGCCAAAAATTGGCGAAAATTTTGGCGAAAAACCAGAAAGTTTTCAGTAAAACCTAACTGACTGCTCGAAAATAGTCTTGCTGTCTGGAAATTTTAAGCGAAGCTAGAAGGGATTACTACCCACCTGCTATTACATTTTTTAGCTCAAGCTTCTTTCAGAAGCAGAGGCTATAGCAGTCGTTAAAAGTATGTGCGTATGTACGCTTTTAAGTTGAAACATCGTATCTCCTAGGATTTTAGCCTTAATGTCTTGAAATTATGGTTAATGTTAGAAGATATAAGTGCCTACCTGGCTGTTACTTTTTTTTCGGCAATTCGCCAAAAATTGGCGGAAATATTAGCCAAAAAAAAAAACAAAACAAATTTCTTTAAAACGTATCTCCTCCTAGGGTTTTTGTGAAAACCTTTAAAATTTTGGTAGGAGGTAGAATACTTAAGTGTCCGCCTGGCATTTACTTTTATTTGGCGATCCGCTAAATATTGACGAAAATACTGGCGAAAAAATAGTTTTATTGACTTGCAATTTTAAGTAAGGGTAGCAGGCATTACCATCTGCCTGGCTATTACTTTTTTGTTAAAAATTGGCGAAAATTTTGGCGAAAAACAACAAAATTTCAGTAAAATCTTAAATAACTGCTGGAAAATAGTGTTGTCGTCTTGAGATTTTACTTGGAGGTAGCAGGCATTACTACCTACCTAGCTATTACTTTTCTTGACGATATTATTTTGTAAAATCTTGGCTATCTCCAGGAAACTAGTAAAATTTTAAGTGAAGGTAGCAGGCGTTGCCACCTATCTAGCTATAACTTGTTTTGGTGATCAGTCAAAGTATTGGCAGAATTTTTTCTGCGATTCGGCAAAAATTGACGAAAATATTGGCTAAAACCCTCTCGAAAATCTTAACTATCTCCTAGACAATAGTTTTACTGTCTTGAAATTTTAGGTGAGGGTAACCGGAGTAGGGAGAAAACGTTAGTTCTACGCCACCCTGTGACGTCATAATGACGTCACAGGGGATGGCTTAAAACCAAAGCTGGTTCCATGCCACCCTGTGAGGCATAACCCTAACGCTAACAAAAGTTCTGAGTCACCTGTCGATCATCGTGACGCCATCAGTCACGTGACCTCTCAGTCATCATCGGTCATGTAACCCTAACCCTATATGAGGAATGTTTTCCAGAACATTATGCTTACGTCCCGAGTAGCTCACTTGGTAAAGCATAGGATCCGTGAGCGGAAGATTGGTGGTTCGATCCCACCCCTGGGCAACACTTCTACCATCTTTCTATCATGCCTTCAGACCCCCCCCCCCCCCGGGTCACCATGGACATATCCCATGTGAGGACCCACCCTGGGTCAACCATGTGAGTACCCCCCCCCCCCTTCCCTCCAGCACGTGATTCATCAGCCTTTATAAGCACATTGTGTGTGCACAAGTGCCCCATTCTTGCTGTGGCTGTTGTTGGATACACATGGAAAAAAGGAAGTGAAAACATTTGCTCCTACTGCTGTTGGATACACATGGAGAGGAAGTGAACGATTTGCTGTTGTTGGATACACATGGAGAGGAAGTGAAGGATTTGCTGTTGTTGGATACACATGGAGAGGAAGTGAACGATTTGCTGTTGTTGGATACACATGGAGAGGAAGTGAAGAATTTGCTGTTGTTGGATACACATACATTTTTTTAACCGTATGTTTTCCACATCATTCACCAGACCTGCTTTGTAGCTCACTTTATAGCGCGTGGGATTCGTGGGCGGAAGATTGGTGGTTCGAGCCCGCCTATGGGCAAACTTTTTTTTAACATAGTGACCATATTTCTGCAACTATTTTCACTGGTAATATTTAATTAGTCCTATTTCAGTGGTCCTATTACAGTAAACACTCACACACACACAGCGTAGGAATAAGTATATGAAAGACCTCAGAGCATGGGAACGATCAATAAATTTGAGAGTGAAAGACCTCAGAGCGTGGGAATGATCAATAAATTTGAGAAGGAAAGGATGTATAAATGCAACATTTCTTCGAAATCTTACAATTGGCCACAAAGTCTTAAAAGGCACTGAAAGGATGCTCACACTTCAGAAGTGGATGAAGAATGGGATATGGAAAAACCCTGTAAAACTGCCTATCACTAAAAATTTAGAGGAGTCTTCTATGGAAAGTCAAAGCGTCATCATGGCTGAAAAGAATGCACATGCTTGTACAGAATGTGGTGAATTAGGCAACAGCGAAGAAGCTTTGCTCAAACATATGGATCAGTGTGGTGAGGATGCTGATGACAGGAGTTCTGAAAGTGAGTCAGAAACAGACTCTGAAAGTGAGTCAGAAATAGACTGTGTTTGGCATGATATGGCTTAAGAAGTCTACAAGACTATGATGAGAAATTTCAAGAAAAGGTTTTAGAATGTGAAGAACAAGGACTTGAAGATGCGCGTGAAAAAGCAAGTGATGACCTTCGACCCATTTATAAGCATGGACTAAAACAACTGTTTATGAGACTTTTCTAATATACCCAACGTCTAGAACAAAGCCAACATTATCAAAAGATTTTAGAGGACTTTAATTACTTTGTTGATGAAAAACATTATAAGTATTCAAAGGCACTAAAGGCGGCTATAAGGAAAAACAATACATTCTTTCAAGAGCTACTAGATAAGGAGGAGAATGACAGCAGTAATGAAGAAAGTGGCATGGACAGCGAGGTGCAACAGAGTGAAACAGATGAAGAAAAATAGACTTATTTGACTAAACTTTATGATAAAAACTTCATAAATGTTGATATATTTTATTAACTTAAGCGTTTATGAAGCGCATATGAAGTCGCGAGAGGCTAAGGTCCCTTGTGCGGTGTGAATTCACCCGTAAACCATATATTATATATTATGCATTATAATTAATTTTGTGTTATTATGGATTATATTCAAGTATTGTATGAGAAAAATAAAAAGTTGAAAAGCATCATATGTGTTTTTATTGAATATTGCAAATATGTACAATTATAATCAAAACAAAAACATTTCAAATACATATTATGTTAATACATGTGCAGACTCACAAGAACTTAATAAGTTTGTAAATGTTATAAAAACTGACTTCACATCAACATAGATAATGTTAATTCATTTCATAGTCTGCATATGAAGCATAGAGGCAATTTTATTTGAACTACATATCAAATGTACATGTCCATATGAGTCAAAGCTAAGTTTCAAGTTTTTGTCAAGCTTCAAAAACTTCGCTCCAATCTTCTGCACTGAGGGTGATGAAATTATAGCATCCACTAAGCTCGTTATGCTGTTAAAACGGTAAACAGTCATGCTGTTAATCTCGCTCAATGACTTTCTACTCAACCATCTTCTGACAGTCACTGCATTTATACACATACATTTTCTGAAGCATGAGATCCACTGACGTCACTTGCTTCTTCAGCATTTGCCAATCTTTCAATGACAAAAAATTCCCTTCTTGGTAGGATGTAACCTCCCAGATGTATGATCCGTAATATATTCACGAATGTTAACCATCACTTGCTGTTGATATTTCGCTAATTTAATATATATTTCTCCATTAATGGGTATCATAACCGGTAAATCGTCTACACTCATCTTCTTCATGGACTTTGTAGTGGCAGCTTTACGCTCCGGTTCTCGATTCATTTTAGGCAATGTCTTAATTTTTGGCTTTTTACACGGCGGCGTCATAGCTGGTAACTCATCTCTTTTTATCTTGCTAAGATGCAGTCTCTTTTGACGCTGTTGCATTGGTAGTGACTTGCCTTAGACTTTACCATGGGCGTTGCCTTAGACTTTCCTGTAGGTATTGTCTCAGGCTTTACTATAAAAATTTTCTGCAGGCCTTGTCTCAGACTTTTCTGCAGGCATTGCCATAGATGATAGTTGTTGTTCACTCACTGCAGACATGTTCACTCTTCGGTATCTTGATACAGAATGTGTGTTACGTCTGAGGGTAGGTGCCTTTTATGCTCTATAGGGAGTTGGTACACTCGAGGTTGGACACACTATGTCCTAATATGTTTAGAAATAACTTCACCACATATGACTTTGTGGCCAATTGTAAGATTTCGAACAAACTAACTTTGTTAAAGTTGGTCTGGAACCCTGATTTTCCCACTACTATGACTTCAGAGTATTTGAATAAGTAGCTTGGTAAAATGCTAAAACTTATTTTATACATATGTTTTCAAAAACTAAATTTGTTAAAGTTGGTTTAGAACCCTGATTTTCCCACTACTGTGACTTCAGAGCATTCGAATTAGTAGCATGCTAAAATGCTAAAACTTATTTTATACATAATATGTTTTCAAAAACTTAATTTGTTAAAGTTGGTTTAGAAGCATCGTTTGCCCACTACTATGACTTCAGAGCATTCGGATTAGTAGCATGCTAAAATAATAAAACTTATTTTATACATAATATGTTTTCAAAAACTAAATTTATTAAAGTTGGTCTGGAACTCTGATTTTCCCCCTACTATAGCATAACACATAACATAAGACTTCGTGTGGGGGAAATCCCATTCCTTCTCAAATTTATTGATCGTTCCCACGCTCTGAGGGTTTCGCTCTCAAATTTATTGATCGTTCCCATGCTCTAGGCTTTTGATGTTTTCAAATTTATTGATCGTTCTCACGCTGTAGGCCTTTGATGTTCTCAAATTTATTGATCGTTCCGACGCTCTGAGGTCTTTCACTCTCAAATTTATTAATCTTTCCCATGCTCTGAGGTTTTTCATATACTTATTCCTACGCTGTGTGTGTGTGTGAGTGGTTACTGTAATAGGACCACTGAAATAGGAATAATTAAATATTACCAGTGAAAAAAGTTGCAGAAAAATGGTCACTATGTTAAATAAAAAAGGTTTGCCCATAGGCGGGCTCGAACCACCAATCTTCCGCCCACGAGTCCCACGCGCTATCAGGTGAGCTACAAAGCAGGTCTGGTGAATGATGTGGAAAACATAAGGTTAACAAAAAAGGAATGTCACTTACCATGACTCTTTTAGTCACTTCCTCTCCATGTGTTTCCAGCAACAGCAAATCCTTCACTTCCTCTCCATGTGTATCCAACAACAGCAAATCCTTCACTTCCACTCCATGTGTATCCAACAACAGCAAATCGTTCACTTCCTCTCCATGTGTATCCAACAGCAGTAGGAGCAAATGTTTTCACTTCCTTTTTTCCATGTGTATCCAACAACAGCCACAGCAAGAATGGGGCACTTGTGCACACACAATGTGCTTATAAAGGCTGACCCAGGGTGAATCCTCACATGGAGGAGGGGGGTTCTGACATGGGATTTGTCCTGGGTGGGGGGGGGGGGGGTCTGAAGGTATGACTGACAAATGGTAGAAGTGTTAGCCAGGGTGGGATCGAACCACCAATCTTAGGCTCACGAGTCCTATGCTTTACCAGGTGAGCTACTCGGGACGTAAGCATAATGTTCTGGAAAACATTCCTCATATAGGGTTAGGGTCACATGATCGATGATGATTGACAGGTCACGTGACTGATGACGTCACGATGATTGACAGGTGACTCAGAACTCTTGTTAGGGTTAGGATTATGCCTCACAGGGTGGCGTGGAACAAAAGTTGGTTCTAAGCCATTCCCTGTGACGTCAAAATGACGTAGTGGCGTAGAACCAACGTTTTCACCCTGCTGGCAGGCGTTACCATCTACCTGGCTATTACTTGTTTTGGTGATGGGCCAAAGAATTGGTGATTGGCCAAAGAATTGGCGAAACTTTTGAGGAAAAGCTTTTTCAGTAAAATCTTAACGAACTCCAGGAAAATAGTCTTACTGTCTTGCAATTTACCTGGCTATTACTTTTTCGTGGTTGACCAAAAATCGGGGCTTAATTTTTGGCGAAAAGCGAAGAAAAAAAGGTATTCAGTAAAATCTTAGCTAATCCCAGGAAAATAGTCTTACTGTGTTAAGATTTTGGCCAAAATTGGCCAAAAATTGGCAAATATTTTGGCGAAAAACTAAAAAAAAAATCAATAAAATCTTACGAATTCCAGTAAAATAGCCTCATTGCCTTGTTATTTTAGGTAAGAGCACACTTCAGTGCCTAACTAGCTATTATTTTTTGGCAATTCGCCAGAAATTGGAATTTTCGATTTTGGTGGGAAATTTTTGAAGAAAATACCTCAAAATACATCTTCTCCTACAGTTTTGATCCGATATCATTTATTTTGGGTGTGAGGCATGGTTAAGGGTTTGTGAATACTGCTTGTGCTTTTTGAGTCGATCAGGGAATTTTTGGAGAATTTTTATAGAAAAAAAAAATCAAAATGCATATCCTCCTACAGTTTTTTACAGAGTAAATGGAAAATTTTTGATTTTTTTTAAATTTTTATAAAAAAAATTTAAAATCAATCTCCTCGTGCAGCACATCGACGCAAGTTAAATGAACTTGCTCACTAGTCCGAAATCGACGCAAGTTAGATAAACGTGCGTACTTGTTTGAATAATAACCGCAGATCGAAGCAAGTTATGTAAACATGCGCACTGGTTTGAAATGCGAGCATGCAATAATTGTGTATGTCCTACTATCAGTACACGTGTGTGGATACAATTTCGATACGTTGTTCGAAGGTATCTCTGGTAGACAGACTATTCAATCTACCCGAGATACACAAATCTGTTTCCCAATTTCCTAGGAAACAAATCTTTGCATGTATTTATCGCTCTGTGGTCGTGTCCGTTGCTAAATTAACAAGTATACCAATGAACTGGTGAAGTCCCCCACCGCACCTCCGTTTTCGAAATAAAACAGTTCGATGGCCTTGACCTTTGACCCAAGGTCACCCAAACCTCATCAGGTCAAGATCCTTAGCTTCCCAACCCAGCTGCCAATTTTAGTTGTAATCCGACCAGCCGAACTCGACATATCATGTCTACAACAGCGTGCACATGACGCCCAACCGGAGATATTGTGTCCCAAAGAGAAAAATTTAAAAGTTTCAGTGACCTTAAAAAAGTTACCTTGACCTTTGACCCAAGGTCACCAAAACCTAATCGGATCAAGTGCTTTTGCCCACCATTCTACCTACCAATTTTGGTTTAAATCTGTCCAGCTAAACTTGAGATACCCGCCTTATACAAAAGCAATCATCTAACTGCAGGCTCTGCTGCTTTCGATCAATAGCTAATGAGAGCACATTTCAAAACTGACATTTGCACTTTTTTAAAAATCTGTCAATTTTTCAATTTTCGTAAAAAATAAAAAAACAACCACGCGTTGCACACCTCCAACATACGCTCTCTCTGTGTGCAAGAGAAAAATAAAATCCGTTTAATAATTGCTGAGATCTACCGCGTACAAACTTACCACTATACATCGGGGCAATTGAACATTTTCACAACATTTCAAAAATCTGTCAATTTTTTAATTTTCGAGAAAAATGAAAAATAACCACGCGTTGCACACCTCCAATATATGCACTCTCTCTTTGCAAGAAAGAAATGAAATAACTGCATTAGTTACTGAGATATGGATGAGATATGGCTGAGAGACAAACTTAAGACTATAAATGGGGACAGACAGACGGGCGGACGGACACGGCCCGTTTCATAAGTCCCCCGCTCCGCGCCAATTCTCCTGCTCATGCATGCTAGAACTGGTCTGATGTCTTTTCGTAAGCTGGGACTTGGTCCTTGGAAAAACTTGTTACTTTTTTGTCCATTCGCCAAAAATTGGTCGAAACATTGGCAGTGAACCGTTTTGTTTGTTTGTTTGTTTGTTTTTTTTTTCGTGAAATCTTAACACACTCTGGGAAAATAGCCTTACTGTAAGCATAGGTAGCAGATATTACTGCGTATCCGGCCATTACTTTTGTGTTGACTGGCGTGAAATCTTTCTTGAAGTATTGACGAAAAACAAACAAACCAACAAAAATCAGTAAAATCTTAACTGACACCAGAGAAATGGCCTTACTGTCTTGAAACTTCGGTTAGAAAAGTGGTTACGGGTACTTGCCTGGTTATTGCTGTTTTTCGTAATTCAGAAAAAAATGGCGGAAATATTGGCGAAAAAAAAAATTCTTAAGTCGTCACTAAAGGTAGGGATATAATCTAACATCTTCAACATTTTGAATGATGGAATCGGAAATTAGTACCTAACTTTTTTTGGTGATTCGTCAAAAACATTATTGAAAACTAAACTGGCTCTGAGCATTTGGCCTTAATATCTTGGAATTCTTATTGAAGGTTGAAGACCTCTAAAGTACGTACGCGCAGAGGTGGGGGGGGGGGGGGTTGGGTCACGGTCGGAGCGTACACTCGCTGCTTACCGGGGGGAGAGGGGGGGCTCTGTCTCCCACCATTTTGATCGGATTGCGTTCAAATTTTGCATAAATATTCACTAGATGGCGATTCGCCAAAAATTTGCTAAATTTCGGGGCATTAAAAACAAATTAGGGAATTTTCAAAATGCTGCTTCTACAATTTTGATCGGATCTCTTTCTAATGGACGGCTGTTCCCTAGATGGTTCTGTCTTGAAACTTGTTTTTTTGTCGATCTGCCAAAAGCTGGTTAAATGGGAGGGGGGGGGGATTTTAAATCATTTCGTAACCAATTTTTCAAGGGTGTTTTTTTTTCAAAAATCTTAATCGGAATGCCTTCAGATTTTGCTTAAATGTTCATTGACCTGCTCCCTCTTCAACAGTTACTTTTCTTTGCGATCCACAAAAAATTGGCCGAATGGGGGGGGGGGGGGGGGATTTTGCGGTAGCCAGTTTTCAAAGCCCTTCTTCTACCATTTTGCCCTCAGATTTTACATAAATTTTCACTAAGCAGTCCTCCTTTGAAAAGTTACTTTTCTGGTGACATGCCATAAATTGGCTAAATAGGTGGGTGGGGTGGGGGGGGGGATTTAAAAATATTCAGTAGTCAATTTTCAAAATGCTCTTTCTCCCACACTTATGACCTGATTTCTCATGAATATTCAGCTACCGGGTTATACAATTTGACTACTACTTTTTGACGACCACACAAGACCTCTTGATACATAATTCGGCTGGCCATAATGTCCCTGGACATACTTGTATTTCCTTTAAATAACTTTACGCCTCCAGTCATATACTCTGCTTTGGATAGTTGTTGATTTTAACATTTTATGAAAAGTAACTGCTGTAATTGACCTTTGAAGAATATTTTAAACTTGAAAGAGAATTGCACTAAATTTCGCCAAATCTATCGATAAAGTGTTAATTTTTCTATTGTGTTGAAAACTAGTGTTGAAACTATTTCAAACAGGTCGAGGTAGAGTATATACGTGACTGGCCTCTTGGTGTGGCTGCAAATGCGATTCAAAACAAGCCTTGGCTAGGAGAATGCTCAAACGTAAGTACAGTCGAGCCTTCATTATGGAACATCTCTAATAAGTGAGCAACTGGGAGATTTCAACTATTGGTCGGACTCTTTAACCCCTAAAAAAATTCTGACATCTTGAAATGGCACACATTGCACCATCGTAGGGGTTTGCACGATCTATCCCCCTTCTATAAAATTCTCTCTGAAATCTGCAACATCTTGATGCCTCATTATGTGCTTCCTCCCCCCCCCCCACCCCCCCCCCCCCCCCGACTGGGTATCTCCACTTACAGGCTCTTCAATGTGAATCATATTATTTTGACCCCCAAAAGCAATCTGTCTGTGGAATCCATTCACGGCTCATATTCACCTCACAACACCGCTCTCATTGTACAAGCAAAGAACTGAACGTTGGATTGCACGGTCGCACAGCACGTGGACTTTGATTTAAAAAAAAGTGCATTGATTTTAACCTGACCCTTCACAATTCTGGTCAAGTTTTAAAGTTGATAGTTTTTGATATGCACTGGGAATCACGCACCAAACCCTGTTCAGTTCGACTCCTACAGCCTCTTCGGACAAAACTGTTGAAAACCTCTTAAGTACGTACGCGCAGAGGTGGGGGGCGGGGGGAGGGGGGGTCGCGGTCGGAGCGTACACGCTGCGTACCGGGGGGGAGGGGTGGTTCGTCCGTTCGTCTGTCTGTCTGTCCGTAAACTTTTTATGTCCGGGCGATATCCCAAAAACTATTTATCGGAGGTTCACAAACCTTATAGGAAGATAGTATATAAAGTGTAGATGCGCAATGGGGGTTCAATTTGTCACTTGTCCGTCAGTCACACCTTAAAACTTTTTTCTTGTCCGGGCGATATCTCAAAAAATATTCATCGGATCTTCACCAAACCTTTCAGGAAGAAAGTGTATATAGTGTTGATTTGTAATGGGGGCTTAATCTGTCAAATGTCCGTCTGTCGTTTCTTAGAACTTTTTGTTGTCCGGGCGATATCTCAAAAGGGCAACTCGCCTACAGTGATGTCACGGCTTTTGGCTGAGGGCTCTGCATCTCCGATGCCTATGTTTAAACATGTCTCAAACATATTTTTATGTAATTAAATGACCTAATACATCGGTTTTCAAACAAATTATTATACCCTTTTAGTGCAATGGCTATTTTATTCATATTTTAATGTATGTTAGCATGTACACTTTCAACTTTGTCACTGATTAATTGGCATTATAGTTTTTAAAACAAATTGATCTTTTTTTCAATATAGCACAACATACTGCGTACGTGCGTACGGGGGGGGGGGGGGGGGGTCTAAGCCACTGCGTACGCACTGGATACAGGGGGGGGGGGGGTCAGAAATTGACAGATTTTTGCGTACGTACTTTATGGCTGGCCCCTAATGGGGAACACAATTTTTTATGAGATTTCTTATTTTCTATAATTTTATTCACTTGGGCGAAAAAATTGCATTCTCGTGTAACTTCCAAGAAAAACGTAATGAACCCTTTTTATCAAGAAGCATAATCAGCAGCCTGTAAAGGAACCACACAGTCAAACGATCGCTGCATAGAATTCTTACAAGCGTTGATACTGATTCAGTACTGAAGGCCGGCAAGCCGCGTCAGTTTTTAACCCAGCCGACTTTGTCGGACTGGGTTAGTCGTATCACTATAGGGGGCTTGAATGTATGTGCGTATGTTAAACTTTTTCTTTAAAATGCTACTCCTCCTACAGTTTTGCTCCAATCGTTTTGATATTACGCAGGAATGTTCCCTGGGTGGTCCCCCACCTAGCTATTACTTTTTCTTTTTTGACGATTGACGAAAAGCTGACAAAATGGCGGCACTTTCTGTGCCCGTTTTGACCCATTTTTAAAATGCTACTCCTACAGTTTTACACAAATCGTCTAGATGTTACGCCGGGATGTTCCCTAGGGGTTCGCCTACCAGGCTATTATTTTTTTTTGCGGTTCGCCAGAAACTGTCGAAATGGCGGGGCTTTGAAGTTTGGCAAAAGCTGGAATAAATGGTAGTAAATAACTGAATTGTCAAACCAGTCATTTCTCTCGGTCTATTTCAAATAGTTATAACATTTTAATCGAAAGTTTCTTAGGTGCTTTTCCACCTGGACTTTGCTTTTTTCGCAAATGACAAAAAAATACCGAAATGGTGGAATTTTAAAACTTTTGTAAAATTGTGTAAATGTCGGTAAATACGTGAATCGTCAAACCCCAACCTCTCCAACGTCCCTTTTCGGTTAGCTTTTAAATTCGAATTAAATGCATTTTACATACTTCATTTTTGTTGGCCTAACAGTATTCGTTTCAGAGTTTTTCCTCTGTTTCCTTGTTTGGTAACTCGGCTGGGTCATGTCCTTGGACATGCTTGTCTTAAAAACTTCGGATGAATAGAACTATTTTCCTGCCTGGTCCCAAGTGATAGAAACGTAGTGATTGTATCAGTAGACTCTACAGAAGAAATTTTTTTACAACACCATTTTTCAGGAAAACAGTGCAAGGATGGACATACTAGATAACCTTGACCGTGACTGGATGATTGACAGCAGAACAACAACTACGTCACCTGCGAACCGGGCTAAGCCCCGCCCACAGGCTAACACGTCAGAAGGGAATGGACGGCTTCTTGGCATTGACGTATTTGTGAGACCCGTCTTCGAGACGTCCAGCCCAAAATTCTTCCCACATAGATTAGTGTAGAAACATAAATAATGGCATTGAGAACAAGGTAAACGAGGACCTGTTTCCCAAAGCGAAATATGACTTGGCCAAAAAATAATAAAAAAAAAAAAAACATTTAAAAAATCGCTATCTCTCTTCGAATAGAATTTCGATAACTTTTCAGCCTGATTTTGGCTTGCTTTCCGTTACAAACAAGCAATTTTTTTTTCATATAAGAAACCTTTTTAAGAATGTTTTTGTGCCAGTTCAAAACCTCTCTAGAAAAAAAAACAGCTTTGCTACTTACTCTGTGAAACGGCATCGCCCCTTCCCCTTCCTCACCAAGAAGTGCGTAACTGAAGCTGAACATTCGGCGTATTTAAAATGACCAGGCAAGATTTTGCATCCACGCGTCGTTCTTGTCAAACAAACACGAGCATTTCTCTGTGCACCACACAACTCTATGCACCACTAAATGTGGTGAAATTTGGGAATTCTAAGGTCAATATGGTCAGGGGAATAATCAAGACAAAATGACGGACCAGTGAAAGAGAAAAAAAAGGTGCGAAACATTGGCCCCTCACCCCCTTTGGACCAGTACTGTGATAGCTGCTATCACTATGTCTCTCTCCCCCCCCCACCCTCCCAGCACCCCTCCCCCCCCCCCCCGAAACACTGGTGCCTGGATCAGGGTCGCTTCGGGTGCCCTTCTGAATTCTACAACAGACGGCCTGATTCTGACCTTCTAAAACTGAAAATGTTAGTATTTTAAGATGAGAAAAAAATAATAACATTCTTTCGAAGTCCCCGGGTTACTGAAATCGCAAACAAATAAAAGAATAGACCGGGCTGAGCCTTAAAAGTTTGGGGGAAAAAATTCTAAGAACCCTGATTTATTTACTGGTGAAATATAATCATTGGCGAGTGAGGAAATACGGTGACAGATAATACACTAATTCCTGGTGACCACCCTCCCTGTCAGCCTGCGACCTCCCCCCTCCCCCTCTCCCCCGCCCCCCACACCACCACCCGCCATCCTCTTTAGGAGACAATTTTTGAGAGCAGCCGAGTTCACTGCTCCGATCACATCCGTCAAAAATTGGCTGAATGAAAAAAATTGATTTTCAGTATACTGCTTCCACAATTTTGATAGAATTTCTTTCCAGTTTTTTTTCTTAGAATAACTTTCAGGTGGGTCTGTCTTGAGAAATTACTTTTTTTTGTGACAAGCATAAAGTGGCCGAATGGCGATTATCCGAAAATTGCGCCTTTAAAATCGTTTTGTTTTCCAAAGTGCCTGCTGTAGTTTGATTGGATAAGGCAACTTACGCCCTTTCAGAAATTTTCTAGCAAGTGGTTTTTTTAAATATGACTACCACTTTATGGCGATAAAACAAGCCTATTCGATTCACTAGATCTCGGCTGGTCACAATATCCCTGGATATCCTTGTTTAATAAGAGCTTTGTTGGTTTTTTTTTTTCATTGGGGGAGGGGGGGGGTGTGGGGGGTGGCGAGGAATTGTTTGTGAACTACGTACAAATATCACTCAGTGCTGTAATAGTAATTAAAATAAAAATTTACTGTTTAGAATTGTGTTTCATTATTACTATGACATCATTCCTTCAGCAACTAGACTGGCCAGTGTTTTTGCTAAAACAAAAATGGATATGTCTCCCCCGCCCCCCCCCCTAATCAGTCACGTGGAAAAAATTCCTTGCTTAAAAGTACAACATTGTCGAGCCCAAAAATTGAAAAAAATCGCCAAAAATACTTTTTACAGAAAATGAAGAAAAACGTCGCAAAAAACATTTGCACTAAATGTGGGCTCTTCTTGCCACGTTTCAGCCTAATCGAACAAACTGTTTGGGAGATATCGCAACAATATGGCCAAACAAAAAACTAAAAATCAAAAATTTTTAAAATCGCCAATCACACATTTTCAATGGAAATGAAGAAAAACTTTGCAGTATACATTTGCGCTATATGTTTGTTCTTCTGCCATCTGAGGATTATCCAACGTACTGTTTTGGAGATATAGCCTGCCAAAGTGAAAAAAATGCAACCCCCGCCCTATGTTCAAAAATTTGCCCCCCCCCCCCCCAAAAAAATAGAATTTTTGAAGGAACGAAAAAAAATAACACTGGCATCATCTAGACATGTACCCCAATACGTATGTATGTTTTGAGAAAAATCGACTCATTATTTTCACAAGAACTCACTGCGAGGGAGACAGTCGAAACGACGCCGTTTAGCGACCACCAGTCTGCTGGTCTAGGCTCTATGTGACCCGATACATCATTCTGGTAACAACAGCAAAAAAGGTTGGCACTATGCAGTGTCGGTATTATGCAGTGTCGGCACTATGCAGTGTCAGCACTGTGCCATGTCACGCCTGGAAACGTTCCCTGCGTTGCTGGGCGACCAGAGAATTTTACGCGACGTTGATACAGCTCTCTGTTACTGACGTAATAGAGAATATGTGACAGTCGTGAATTCTATTTAGCGTTGGATGATAAAAATTCTTTCAAGTCCGATTATCAGCAAAACCTCCCACATTGATCGACCGTCTTTTGGTGATGTTTGTCCAACGCCCACCCAGTAGTGCAAGTTGGATTGTGAAATAAAAAACTTTCGTCCATTTATGAAATACTTTTTTTTTATTGGAATACTACAAAATTTTAAAACATTCAATGGCGGATCGTCTGGGGAAAGAGGTTTTTTTTTTTTTTTTTTTTTTGCAAGCAGGATGGTGGGAAATTTTTAACAGTACATTTGCACGTATAAAATCATCAGTAAACAAAATGTCAGCAGCAAGAATTTATTGCTTAAACATCGAAAAATCATTTTTGTATCAGTTGAAATCAGAGTATATATTCCACCACGACCTACACACCCACCCCCTCTCCCGAAACTAAATATCCCCAAAAATCTCCAACTCTTTTACTGCCCAAAATTTTGCCATTGCAACTTCATATTTTTGACTTGGCCTGTGATGTTCTCCAGCTGGCCTCTGATATACTCGTGCAGGCCTGTGATGTTCTCGCAAAGACTAATCTACCGCACAGATTTGTTAAGGTGTGAAAATGGGTTAATGTGAATAACATCGAAACGGCTTCCAAGAATTGAAAGTCAAACCGAAATACCGACAATGGAAGATATTAATAAACGCCAGCCCCTGGGACCGTATCCACGTGTAATTTGCCTTAGAATCAAGCAAAACCGAATAAACCGTCTCAGATAAAAAGTTCAGCACATTTGTGACTTAGACCGATTTTTTTTTTTTTTTTTTTGCTTAGCCCAGGAATAGTCTAACCCCCCCCCCCCACCCGGTCTAACACCCCTCCCCCTCCCCCTGTCCCCTGCCCCCTGCCCCCCTGCCCCCCTGCCCCTGCCCCCTCCCCCCCCCCCCCCCCGAGTCACTCAAATCCCCGGTGACATGGCACAATGCCGAGACTGCATAGTGCCGAATCCTTTTGCTATTGTAACGTCACTATGTTGTTTACGTAAAGTAAGTCTTTACGTCATTTTACTATTACGTCAACTTTATTTCAAATGTGGTCGATGCCTACCCATGTGCTTTTGACCATGGCATATATTTCAACGGCAGAACGAAGGAACGGCAAAAGTTAAATTTGCAACAATTTTAAATATGTACAAAGTGGAACAAGAAAGACAAAGATCCATTGGAGAAGCTGGCGACGGACATTGTGTAACGGCAAACTTCAAACAAATCTGTTTGATATAGATAAGGAAAATCCTGGGATCCGAGTTCTGAATGTAAGTTTTTACGGTAATAAATATGTTCTATGTTTTTGCAGATGCTGTCTAAAGTCAGAGGCATATCGATAAAGAGGAAAGTTGCATATTCCAACGTACCCAAGGTCCAAACCCCGAAAATATATTCCCAGCAAATATTCCGACGTCGATCCAGCGTCTATTGGGACCGGGTATCGGGCCTCTTCAAATCAACGTTAAAAAGACGTCATCAAAAGGATGTCTAATAGACATTGTTTTTATGACGTTGTTTTTAAAGTGGTGAGAAAGACGTCTGTGCTGACCCCATATTTCCACGGGTCGGCCAGATATGTCCGCCGCCCCGAAATGTCCGCACATTTGGCCGGGAGGACATATCAGGCCAAAACGGGCGGACATATCGGGCCGAGATGGGCGGACATATCTGGCCGAATCTACGTATACTGCTTGGACTCGAAGCGACGTCGGATCCGAGCAATTGCTTAGCGGTCAAATGTTTGCAGGTAAGAGCGGTGTACACGGCAAAAAAAGGAAAGTGCAGTGTCGGCACTATGCCATGGAACCAAAATCCCAAATAAAAGGAGGTGCTTCTAATTATTTCGAGGGAAAATTATTTTGCTTGCTAGCCAGGTCACAATTCTTAAAATTTAGGATGCTATGCTGTGGTTTTGATTTCAATTTATTGAAAATCTACTAAAGATTTTTAGGTTGTACATCGCAAGTTTATGGCAGCTCAATCATTCCAAAAATTTGAGTGTTACAAGCTCATTTCCGTGGTACACCGACGTATTGGGTAGAAGTTAGGGGCATACATGGGAATCTTCCTGCTTTTCCGGCTTTTTAAAGAACCACTTTTTTTCGCCCCTTTTCCATGTATGGTAAAATTTTCCGACTTTTTTCCACCCTCTTCCCATACATGTAGGGGGGGGGGGGACAATAACTCACAAGGACATTTTGGGAGCATTTATTTAAGGTGGTAACAGGCTAGAGAAAAAAACCTTATTTCTCATACCCCGGTGTAACAGGCTATGTTACCCCCCCCCCCCCCCCCCCTCTGTACAGCTTCCCCCGGGACGAGGGGAAGTTACACCAGGCTATTTTCCCCCCTCCCGTATATTTAGCCCCCCCCCGTCCCCGAACTTTTTTGCATGTAAATATATAAAACTATCTTGAACTATTTATTGACTAAATTCAACATCCTTGATCAGAAAGTTTTTTATTTTTCTCTTAATATCTTTTTAGCATTTTAGAGAGTCCAGGTGAATACTCCTGATCGCTATGATTATCATAAATAGCATCCACATTATCCAAGAAGCGCTTCTTGTGTGTTCAACTTCATCTTCTTTTAAGAAAGTGATACCAATAGGGTCAAAAAATACCAGGTGGGGGGGGGGGGGATAGCCCAGTCTAGCTTCCCCCAGGGGGATAGCCTAATCTATCTTCCCCCAGGGGGAAGGAAAGCTGTACAGGGGGCAAGATATATGTTACACCGGCCTTACCACTAAAATCGGAAATACGGTGAGAAAAATGCCAGCTCACAGAAGTTCTCAGCAAAAAGTTCTACCCCGGCCGGGACTAATTTTTTTCGAGTTTAACTTTTAAAGTTTTAAATTTGAAGTGAAATGAGAAACAAGACTATTGTCCTTCCTGGCCACACCCAATGTGACTAAGATTCCACGTATACGGTCCCCATGTCTGAACGTGTTGCTGCATGCATGCCCTCACCCCACAGGGCAAAGCCATCAAATTGCCTGGCACCTATATCTTCTGAAAAATTTGAAGAGAAAAACAACAACACCGAATCATCTTTTGATCGAAAAAAAGAAGGAAAAAAAAACCGTCCTGAATGTGGATATCTTAATAGATGTTATCTTTCAGAAAATAAGTAAAACTAACAGGTATCGATTTTTTCCTCCATTTTGTGGAATTCTTGCTTTTCTATCTCAGTCTTATCTTCTGTGACCACCTGAATTCTGCAATAAAAACGAATAATTGTAACTCTACCCCTGCCCCTCCCAAGGCTGTTTTTTTAAAGAGAAAAGTGCATTTCTGGGGGTGATTATTCTGGTCAGTTTTAAGGTCGATTTTTGGCGCCTTTTTCATATTTTTGTTGATAGTTGAAAAGTACTAAAATGTAAAAATATATACAAGAGTGGAACAAATCAGTCCTTTTTGTGGTAGAAATGACAAGATTTTCGGTGTGTGTAGGAGCACGGAGGGGGGGGGGGGGGGGTGGGTTGGGGGTGGGGGTGGCTGTTTGATATATCAGCTGTAGCTGTCCATTAGGAAAATGGAAAAAGACGTAGAAACGTGTGCAATGCTATTTTCGCTTTTATTAGGCAAATAATGGTGTCAAGAGTTAACCTTTGAGAGCAGAAAAATATGTATTTTTATACCATAACTTAGTTTTTCCTACCTGTGGTTAATTTTTCTTTTTTTTTTTTAATCTTTAAGTAATTTTTTTATCTCAAAAAGATCTTTTGCTGTCCCTAAATGTAAATCTGAGCCACAACTACTTTATGACAATAAATAAAGATATGCAATACAGCATTTACTGATAGCAAAATGCAATTTAAAGGATATCTAGAATTGATTATTACAGATCAAAATTTGAACTCTTGACAGCAAAATTGAAATATTTAATGTAACAATCTCAAGCAATATATTTAAAACATTATTTGTTCAGAGGGAGACTGTTTTCATTCATGTGGCAACTTAAGAAAAGATTTTTTAGCATAAAACTATTTTTTAATGTCAAGATATCAAAATCTATTTTTGTTTATCTAAAATTCAGCAGCAAATGCACGTGGATGAAGTCCTGAATGACCTGTGTGTACAAAATCCTGCTTTTTATTTTGTACAACACATAAATGAAGCATTTATTAAACTATTTATAAAAATTGTTCTTGTTAATATCAAAAATTCAGTTCCAAATTTTATGGACGATTCGGTAAATTTTATTCATATGTGTGCCGCCCACACATTTTAAAGTTTCTAAAAATTGAATTTGCGATCTCATAAAATAGAATATTGCTGATTAAAATACAATATCGACAGTAAAATAATGAGTAATGATACCTACATTTATATTCATATATTTAATTGCATTTTGCGATCAAAATTGCCATTAAATGTGAAAAGGGTATAGAAACTGCCCTCATTCGTATCCAGAGTCACTGCTGGCGTCCGCTCGCGGATACAACTTTTTTTATTTTTTATATTTGATTTATTTATTTATGTATTTATTTATTTATTTATTTATACCGTCCTGCACAATATCTGCAACTTCTGTGCCAGAAAACGTAGCCAAAAATGTGAGACGATTTTACTCCAGCCCTTCCCTCACTCCCAACCCTCCCGCCCCCCACCCCCCCCCCTCTCCCGCCATCCTCCGTGAGTACCATTGTCGCACAACAACAACTCACAGCACTGCCCGAAAACAGTACCACATTATCCAAGAATCAGAATCTGTTCTTAGAATGGAAAGAGTAAAATGACTGGGACTTTAGATGGATTTTCAGGGCGTTCCAAACTGACCTTCCC